>JAPFFP010000088.1:437684-448637 GCA_026153255.1 Solanum medicagineum | reverse complement strand
TCTCTGGTTTTCTGGTTCTCTTCGAAAGGGAAAGAATGAAGAAGAAGGAGAAGAGGAATGGAGATAAGGTAATTGGGAGCGCGTGGGTATCACGCGCCCGGGTAATTTTTTTTTAATTAAAATAATTATTCAAAAATCGTTAAAATACAAATAAAGCTCGATGACTAATTTGACACCGTGGAGGGTAAAAATTGGGTGTCAACAGGGGTAATAGGACTAAGTTAACGTTTAAGTATGTCTCAAGAATTTTGGTTATAATTTGAGGGGTAATTGTGTATTTTCCCATTATTTTTTGATCCCACCAATGTATAACAACATTTCAATATACAAATTAGAGACATTTCTAACCCTTTCACTTACTGAAAAGAGTCAAAATGTCTTTGACTTATGAAAAATCGAACACAATACCATTAACTAATAATGTAGTAACAATAGGGGCATTGGTTTTAACCAAACTATTGACGATATATATATATATACACACGCACGATTCAAAATCTAGTAAACAATTAAAAAAAAAAAAACGAAAATCCATAAATTAAACATCACCGTAACTAGATATTAATCTTTTGCGTACGTAATTCACTGCCAACATTGTTCCCTCCTTCCAAATCTTGCTTCTCTTTGAAACCTAACAAAAATGTTAACACAATTAGTACTATATCGTTAAGTATTATCTTAAACAACTCATATACTTTCTCTGGTCCCTTTTATATATCATCTTTTGTGATTTTACTTGCATTAAGAAAAAAAATGACTTTACTATTTTGCCCTTATTTAAGTTACAACGTACATTAATTAATTTTTTAGTTTTTCTAGTTGGCCAAATGTATCATTTCAAAGTTCATTAACTATCAAGGTAAAATAGGAAGAACAGTGTCATTATTTATGCATTGATTTTGTGAAATGACATATTAAAAACTATTTATTTATAATAAGAAGGATATATAAAAGGACCGGAGGGAGTATTACTTAACGAGGGTCTTGAAGATATATTGGTGAAATAAGCTTGAAAGAAGTCCTTGTTCTCCTTCATAAGTTCTCTCCACACTGCAAACATCAAAGCATATAAATATGGTCTACCATCAAAATCCAAGGAATATTCTTCTTTCAACAACAAATTAAGAATCAAATCAAATTAAAACTTATCTCCGTGATGATGCTCTATGATATATTTATGTCATGACTTTCCAATAGTTAATTTGCCCCTAGTACAAATTTAACTTCTATAGAGAATAATATATACTATATATGTCATGACTTTCCAATAGTTTTTTGGCTTCGGCCAAACACTTTTTCTCGCTGGGTCCTTAGTACTAATTTAACTTTGATAGAGAATAACATATACTACTCCCTTATATCCACATATTTGGATTTATTTGTCTGATTTGAGTTGATACGAAGGTTAAAAAAGTAATTAAGACTTTTAAATCTTGTATTTTTAAACTAATTAGAATATGTAAAATATTTTACTAATATGCCCTTTAATATTATGATCTTATATATGTCTGGTGAAAAATTAAAACTAAAGAGTTGTCAAAAGAGAAAAAAATATACTATTTTTTAAATAGACTAAACAAAAAGTAAACAACCAAATTGAAACAGATGGAGTAGTAATAACCAAAGCTTAATTTTCGTCTCACAACAAAAAAAATTAAAATTATTGGTGAGTCAAAAATAGGGATAGGCATAAATGTTGAAAAATCAAAAAATCGAATGAACCAAACTAATTTGATTTTTCAATTTTGGCTCTTTGATATTTGAAGTCACTATTTGTTTCTTCAAAAAATTTGGATCTTCGATTTGATGTTTGGTATAAGAGCCAGGGTTTTTTTATGCATCGAAAACCTAAGTTTGATTAAATAAATTTAAAATAATATTTTAAATTATATTAATTATATGTTTTGACTCAAATTTAAAATAATATTTTAATTATGATCCGATCCATTTCAAATTTTGAAGCCCTAGCCCCTAATTCTGTATATGTATATGTAAACAATATTGTATACATTTGTCGTACTCTGTGTTGCTCACTGCTTTGACTGCCTCACTTTTATGTTTGGTTAAACATTGAAATAATTTTGTTCTCATTTACACCAAAACAATTATTTTAAAACACCAATTGAACTAGTTTGTTTTGAACACATTTTTTAAAAATAAAAAAATTAAACGCCCACCCCTAGTGAAAAGAGGTAAGCGTGTTTATTTGCATGAGCAAGATAGAAGATTAATTAATATTAATGACCTGTTAATGTTACAAGTGGGAGGATTCTGGCATGTATAGCTAATGTCTTAATGCATTCATCTCTATTCATCCCAAGCACCAAACACCTCTCTATCATATTTTGTACCTGCCATAATAATATAGTTAATGTGAAAATTCTGACTCCATCTTGAAAGGAAAAAAGGGAGGGAATATATATGATAAAGGCATACCATTCTAATGTAAGTATGAGGGTTGCAACACAAACAAGGAAAAGTGTAGTAATCCTGGTTTTGATGATACATTTTAAGTATCTTTTCAAGGAAATGGACAAAACAAATTACTAGAATATTTTATTTTTTAGTCAAATAGAATGGAGAGAGAGAAAATATATAATAGTAATAAAAGGAGGAGAATTAATATTGGCAACAACAAATGGGAAAAAATTGCATAAGAAGAGAGATATTTAGATGGTATATATATAAGAGTGTTTGTTATCCATAGGGTATCTAAGTGAAGGGCCAAAATAGCACATGAAATCCAAACAATACATCAAATCTCATCTTTTAAATTTTCTAATGGATAAGAGAAGACGAATTCTCATCAATTGTTTTTTTCCCTTTCGAAAGATAGCAAGTTTTGATTATAACTACATCTTCGTGGCTTGACCTATTGCCACTTAAATTCCATTCATGTTAATACCTATTTTCCGCTTATTTTGGACCCATCTACTGCAGTCATTTTATATGCAATGGTCCCCTCACCTAGGGATCGAAATAGGGCGGAGCGGGGCGGATTTAGAACTATGCAAGACACGGTAGATGTAAAGTTATGTGAGGCAGGGTAGGTGCGCAGCGGGTAGGAGTAATTATTTTTAAAACTAATGCGGGGAGGGGTGATTGCAGGTTTAAGAAATCAAATAGGAATTCGGAGAAAATTAAATCTTTATAACTAGTAAAAATCAAAGATATAAACTTTTTATATTAAATATTTACTTAGTTTTATTTTTTTCCTAAAATTTAAACTAGACATGTCCGGTAAATTTTTAGTTGTTAAAATGTTAATTAGAAACTCTGAATTACCAATTAAAAACAATGGTTGAAATGTCAACTAAACATAATTAGTTAGTTGTGAGATGTTAATTAGCGAAAAATTAAAATAAATTTTTGCTTATAATATTAAATTCAATTAAAAATAAAAGAACATAAAATTAAGCGGAGGGGGAGGGGGGAGGGGATTTATGTGAGACAAATTTATGCGGGAAGGATTGAAAATGAAAAAATAATCATACAAGGTAATTTAAAAAATTTATGAATTGAGCTCATCATACTTCACAACCCCCATTACCATTACAATCTCCACCCTCATCCTCATCACCAAAAAGTAAGTTTCTTAGGTAACTATACAAGTGATAACACAAAAAATATTATATAAATATATCATATTATATATTTATATATGTTGTTAATTTTTGTTCCTTCCGCCATTTTATTGTGGACGTTATTAAGGTTGCTAGTTTTTGCTCCTACTTGTGGAATTCCTGCCATTAGTTTCTTTCAGTTGTAAACAAAGTGGATGCCCATGTGTGGGTCATTTCACTGTTTCAAATCACTCTTCTCTTGACTTTAAAGGACACAATAATTGTCATTATTCTACCCTTTGCACTCTTAAATTTGCTTATAAATTGTCTTTCTCCTCTACGAAAAAATATATATAAAAATAGGTTGAAAGAAGTTATTACTATCATCTTTATCTTTTTCCTTTTTACTATTTAAATTTAATATATTATTATTATTTTATGACACGTTATCAGCGCAAAGTCTTTTACAAGGTATATTTTGATGATATAATTGTTTCTATGTTGAAGATTCTGAACACTAATATATATTTGAATTTTTATAGCTTTTATGTTCTTTAATTAGTATAACATGGCAATAAAATTTATTAATTAATGAAAAAAACTCTTAATGAATAATACTGGATATGTTATTATTAATTTTTAGTAGTTAAAAATTTATTATTATAGATCTAGTTTAACTATTTTTGTGATAGTTTTCATCATGTCGAATTTGTCAAAAATGAAGTGCGTGTCACTTGATATTTCTGACAAAAATTATCTATCAAAGGTACTAGCTCGATGTTGAAACCAATCTAGACGCAAAAGGTATTGGTACCACTATTACTTTGGGTCATACAACACAAGTTAGGGCAAAGTGAAGGCTATGATTTTTGTTCGTTATCATTTGGATTAAGGGTTAATGTAATGATCCGAAAGGTAATTTTTGAAAATTTTAAAAAAATTATTGTTTTGTCCTTCCTGATAAGTGTCTAGAGTCTTATTCGATCCATTTGTGTTATTAGTTTTAGAGTTTTGAGGAAAAATTGAGTAATATGAAAACTTTTTAGTTTAAAGGCTTAAGTTGTTCAAAAAGCGGTTATTAGTACCAAGCGAAGTTACGAGTTTCAGAATGAAACTCTGTTAGTTCCTTTAGCTCTTAAATGTAGAAATTGTTATAGAAGCATCGTCATTTTCAGGTCTGGAGTTGTTTTGAGGAATTGAGATCCTAAGTTGAAAGTTTGAGTTAAAATGAATTAAGATTTGACTTTGTTCAATGTTTTGAGTTCAGATGGTTGGATTGGATTTCTAATGATTTCGTTGTATTCAAGAGGACAATTTAGGCCTACAAAGAGTTTTTCTATTTTGGGGAGGTTTTGAGGGGATATTGGTCTTATGAAACCTTAATTAGTTTAGCTGTGACTTATTAGATTCTTAATCAAGAAGATCTCGGAATCAATGATAATTTCATTCAGTCCACCATGTCGAATTTAGTAGGGTAATATAATTACACCTTGAAAAATTAACAAAATACCCTTAGACGAGAGATTACCCGCATAAACGCATCGTCCCAAATTTTATTTTTGGCAAATTCAAGGATGAAATCACGATTTGCGCAAAAACTTGAGTGGAGAAGTGTTCTTGGTTAAATTTTAGGAAAATTGAAGCAAAAAATGATTTTCGAGGCAAAATGCAATTTTTAGTAAAGTGCGCGACACCTCCGTATCGCGAAGATGCCCCAAAATGGATCATTATCACACTTTACACATAAAACTTATTCGACGGTATGATTTATGTGTTATATAAAAAATTAACTAAGACAGAACAAGTCCACGACGTAGACCTGCTATCAGAATTCAAATTTTTTCTATCGACTAAAATTTTAATGAGGGACATTCTAGACTTTTACCTGCCCCTTCCACACTTAATCCACTATTGATACAGGTCATTTTATTTTTGCCTTAAAGGGGTTTTTGAACTCATTCCTAAGTCTTTTATGCTAAATTAACTAAAGACCTAGGCTAAGAGAGGAGAAAGGGCTGAGGTTCAAGAAATTCAAGCTAGATTCGTGCAAGATTGATCGTCTGTCCTCATCCCGAGTCTAAGGCTAACTAGAAGCATGGGACTGTTCTTCCATGTGCTCCATGATTGTGATAGGATGAATTGTGATGGAATTGACATCCCCATGATTGTGTTATTTTTGAAAACTTTCATAATGCTTAACGCATTTTACTTATATTGTGTGATTGATGATTTCTATAAACTTGTTCCCTGAACAAATGATTTGAACTCCATTGTAAGTATAAAACCTAAATAATATTTGATTAAAATTGCATGAATGAACCTACGGGATGATTCCAGAGCCTTGACATGATGAATGTTGATTGTGATTATGATGATAGTGTTGTTAGAACTAAATGGTCCTATGTGTCCTCATAAATTAAACTCAAATGATTGGTCTAAATTGATAGTCCTCTTAAATAAATATCTAACCACTCTTGAATGATGTGATTGGAAAGTGATTGGATGGTTGATAGGTCGAAAGGCTTGATTGTGATAGAACCGATGAGTTGAAAGTGTCCACAAGAGACTTCTGGATTGAAATTGATTAATTTATGAGCATTGAGTCTTCGGAGGAGTATCGAGCACCAAATTCAGTAAGAAAAGTCAAACTAAAACTCAATAACTACGTCGCCAAACGTAGAAGGGGATTGAATTGTTAAGTTGGACTTTTCTTGTTTGATAGATCCCCTGAAAGATAGTGAACTTGATTGATTGTTGGATCCATAATTGGTTGATTCGTCCTTTATCCTGACAAAGTATTGGACACACATGACAATGATGTCAGCTTGTTGTATGATCACTAGCTCATAAGTGATTGTTATCGAATAAGAGAAACTCCCATCTAGGTCTTAATTGTACTCTAATTAGATTTGGTTGGGTTGGATTGTATATGATTGATCTTTGTTTAAACCTTACTCTTGCTTTAGACTTATAACATCTTGATCGAGTTCCTTATTTTCTTGATTTGAGTTATTTGAGTTGATAGTATTCTACCTTAATACATGTTTCATTCCACCATTTTACATGCTCGTACATTTCACGTATTGACATCCATTCAGACTTGTATCATTTTATAATGTAGAGACAAGGACTAAAGATCATCAATAGGCGAATCGTTGAGGATCTATTCGCATTTAGCTGATTGCCGAGACCTCCTTGCTTTCAGAGGATTTTTACATTATTATCATCTAGCTATTAGAATTTAAATTTGTTTTTTTTTATTTGGAGTAGCCATAAACCTGTCATTGGTACCACATAGATAGTATTGATAGAGCCTTCGTAGACTAGACAGGGATTGGTGATTTCGGATGTTGCCTTTGGACTAATTTTCTTTCTTAATATTCTTCTTATCAGATTTGATAGATTGGTTAGCCTTTGGCCTTTGATTGTTGATTTGATTAGTTATTCCTTCGAGTTATCTTTTGATGGTTAAATTTTTAGTTGTTAAATGTGATTAAATGAATCTGATGAGGTCAAGTGGTTCACTTGGGGACTAGTAATAGTTTCTAAGTGTTAGCCACACTAAGGATACTCTCTCGGGACGTGATAAATTTGGTATCAAAGCACAGAGTTCAAGAGTTCTAGGGAGTCTATCAAACCATGTCTAGTAGAGTTTTGTTTATAGATGTGTTTTGCATCATATTTATAGGCAAAAGACTATAGGACATTAGGAATGGTTACACTTCTTTCATATTCCAATTCGTGCTATAGAGTTAAACTCTATGAAAAAACTCTCTTTTGATTCATGCATTCATGTTTTGATTTCAGATCATGCCTCCAAGAAGAACTATCAGACAACTTAGGGGCAAAGGATGCCCAGCTAGATAGAATGTTAATCAGCTTGAACCGTAGGTCCCTGAACAGCCACCACAAGCTGACATCTCAAATGCGAAGTTTCGCCAGACCATTCAGACTTTGGCCTAGGCTATGATAACACCAGTTGCTAGAGAAAGAGCAGGGATACAGGATGCTCCAGACACATCCAGGGTCTGTGACTTCTTAAGGATGAACCTGCCTGAACTCACAGAGTCTACGCCAAATAAGGATCCATAGAACTACATTAATGATCTTCAAAAGTATTTCAGGTCATGCACGTGGGTGGTGCTGGTAGAGTTGAGTTATTGATTTTTTTAGGCTAAGTATTTTTGATAATGATTAAATTAAAGTAATGCAAGTGTGACTAAACCCGAGGTAGTAGTGTCAAGGGTTCATGAATTCCTTATGGGTGATAGAAGGTCTAGGCCTAGATCTATAAGAGTGGACAAACAAAATGAATAGAGTATTGATAGCATGATATATCCTTGTAATGTTTGATATAGGGGATCCTACTGTAGAGTGTATAGAATGCTCATTTTGGGATGTTTGTTACACTGTGTCTTGTCCAGTTAATTTTTTTATATTGTGTGGTGGGTATCAGGTTGACTAATGGTGCCTATTAGTATATGTTGTTTGTATTGATACTATTTTTGCTATATCTTTTCTATAGACGGATTGCAGGATCGATGAAGTTTCTCAAGCGAAAACGTTCTTCAACAACCTCTATTCTTCCTTCCTTATGGTGAGAGTTGTGTCATTATTTTATTTTTCATTATATTCTTAAAAGATTTTGTATCTGTTTGGACTAGAATCCATGGGGGTGTTCGTTGTCTCTTTCAAAAGTTTAATTTTGATACTTCAACTTTGTACTTGATAATTTTATGATCTTTTCATTTTATCTCTGCTTATTCATCTTTTTTGCATGCTTTCATTAATTAAAAATTCAAGATTTTTCTATCTAGGTGTCAGGATAGGTGTCCATATGGCCTAGTAAATTAGATCGTGACAAAGTCATAATACTAAAATAATTGACAAAGGATATGAAAATTCAAACTTAAGTATAACTAATGGTTTATCTATGAAGCCTATAAGCATATCTGAGTAATATCTATCTGGGTGAGGCTCCTAACATATATATCTTAAAAACATGATCATAAAGTACTAAAAAAATTTAGATCAAACCCCAATAATAAAGAGGAGATTACCAATACCAGAAAATATAGGACCTAGCGAACGATCTAATCACGCGTTGATGTACTCGAGTCTATATCAATAAAAAGACCCATAGCCTTTGACAAAAAGGGCACAAGTACATATGAAATAGTATTGTATGTAAAATGACCGAACGAAACATAAATGTACATATCAATACTAGTAAAGTAGCCAACTTATGTCATAGTTGTAACATAGGAATATTAAGAGATGAGATCATCTAGACTGCCTCGGGTATATTTCTTTCATCATATCTTAGTTCATTATGAGAGTCTAGTAGTCTAACCAATATAAAATACCATATGAGAAAATAAAGTATGATCTCAATCCAATTGGCTAAGCCATTTATTCCTTGTCAAATATGAGATGTATGTATAAATATCATGTAAATTCATAGCTAGCGCTTATCAAGTGCATAAAAGAGTAGCTCGAACCAACACTAGGATCCTTAACCTACATCGATAAATGTGTTTTTAGGTGTTTATCATTTAGAGAGAAAATAGTCAATTTTTTCACCAACCTATTACCTGATTCTCAACTACACACCAATAATTTACGGGGTCCTATTACCCCCTGAAGTGTTTTAAACAAGAATGTTGACACCCTCAAAACGTCACCCCCAGATCTTTGTGGCTGAATGTAATACACACGCCAATTTATTCTAAATATTAAAATTTAACAGTAGTAATCCTGTCCCAGTTTATGTCTCTGCTTTCACCGTATTGCCCGAAGGGGGCATGCTGCAAGAGCGTAGGGTCTTATGGAGGGAGGGGGGAGGGAAAAGGCTTGGGCCTACCTATCCCGATAGGACCCCATAAAAGACAGCACTCAAACCATGTTGCACTGAGCTGAACCCATTCATTGTTGCCGATACCATGAAGAACGGGAACGAAACGAAATAAAGCGTTTCTAGCTCTAGTTTCGGATGAGCTACTCCCAATTATGTCTGGTAATAGAATAGGGCGGCTTGCTCTGACCAAGACTCCACTTTTTGCTCCGTCCGCGGAGCGTATGCGTTAATTGTAAGCCCCAACGAGAAAGGTAGTTGCTTCAAACCACATGATTGCATCCAAAGTGGCCGAGCCTCGTGAACCGGACATAGTACAATGCTATCTAACATTGAACATTTCTTCTCTTATGATATTTCGAGTTAGATATGCCTGTTGTCGCATATGCGCAGTGAAGATTGATAGGGATGCCCATTCATTCCTAGATCCTCCGATCGGGAAACCGTATCCAAGCTCCGTGGCTAGTCTGCGCTCTTTGGACTTTTCAAACTTAGCGAACTGAAACATCTTAGTAGCTAAAGGAAGGGAAATCAACCGAGACCCCCAAAGTCATCATCAAGATCAATCAATTTTGAAGCATTTCATTTTTCCTTCCACCATTCTACTCATCTTCCTAAATCATTCCATTTTTCCTCCATTGTTTCCATATCTCTCATCTCCTCCAATATACCCCATCTCCATCACACTCATTCTCCTTCGACTTTCTTCTTTCTTTTCGGTCACTTATTTGCATAAAATCCAATTGTCATTATTAAATTCGATAAAATTGACATGAATGTTGAGTCTTTCTATTCTGGTCTTTTACTGTCATTAATGTGTCTAAAGGTAGTTTTGCACCTGTTAGTTCTTTAATTGACATTCTTGATGGATCTGAAGATAAAGTTCTCCTTCCCAAATCTCAAATAATAATACCCACTTTGATCTTTATGATTAAGAAAGGATGAAAACACTTCCCCCTTTTGTTGGAGTTCACAATTGAGAGGAGTATGCTGTGATGTTGAAAAATAAAAATTCTTATGGAAATAAATCTTTTTCTTGGAATTTTAATTGAAAAGTGATAACTAAGTAATTTGATGGCTAGAACTGATGAAGAAAGATGAATGTGAAGGAAAGTATAGAGAAAATTATGAAGAGAAGATGAAGTGTGGGGGTGAATTTGAGGGGGGAGGGGGGCGTTATTTCAGATATGAAGTTAAAAAAAAAAGAAAAGAGAAGAGAGATTATTTAAAGTAAAGTTTTGATTAATGAGTATGTTGTTTTTAAAATTAGGTTTAATTTATTAGATGTATTCTAAATAAATTTATTAAAGAATTATTTGTTCCTAAATTACACTAATTACTAATTTTTTTTGTCAAACCTCCATTGATGAAGCTTCAACAATGATAATGGTGGAAGAATATATCTAAATTGTCACGACCCAACCCAGGGGTCGTAATTAGTGCCGATTGGGCACCCAGACAAACACTAATTCGGATTTCCCACTATAACAGCTAAGGAATCTACCAAAATTTCGGCAGAGTTTCCTCTGTTTTACT
>JAPFFP010000088.1:426381-437584 GCA_026153255.1 Solanum medicagineum | reverse complement strand
AAACAACACAAGAAGCCAACCAAAAATAACCAAGCTCTTGATACCACTTTGTTGGGGAAGCAACAACGAAACACAAATGGAAGCGCAATAAAATCTTTTTCCCCAAATAAATAAGATGAATGACAAAGCACAATGAACTCCAAATTTCCAACAGCAACAGATCAATGAAAAACAGCAAAAATAAAGTAGTGAACTCACAATTTACGTGGAAACCCCAAATCGGGGAGAAAACCACGGGACCGTTCAACAACGATCCAAAAACTTCCATTAATCACCAAAACCAAGTGGGTACAACAAGTTCTCCTCTCTAATAAACATTAGAGGCAAATACAATCATCAAGAAACAATCTTGGCAAGACAACAATTAACAATTTCACCAAAAATGGAGTAAAAAATCCAAAAATGTAGGTCTAAAAAATGCAGTCAGAAAATGACTTTCGAGCATCAAAATGAGAAACCGATCAGTGTACTTGAAGAGGAAATTGTCACGAACAACATACTAAAATTTGAGCACAAACGGACTCTGTTTGGCCTTCGATCCGGAAGAAAAACCAAGCTACCTGCATAGTGACGAAAAAATCTGCTTTCTGTTTTTCTGCTGCTGCTTTCTGTTCTTATTCTTCTACTGACTGACTTCTTTGACTGCTTATATATATTTTCTGCAGCAATTTTTATTTCTACTGCAGCAATATATGTGAAATGGGCCAAGATAAATAACACACATTTGGGCCTAAAGTAGTCCAATTTAAAGAGCCCAAATTAATTGGGCTATCCCTCCATGTAGGAGGGATATTTCCTAACACTTTGAGATACCCAACTAAAAAAAATCAAAATTCTAAATACAAAATCACTAAAAATCAGAATTTGACTTGTAAAATTAAAATCAATCCTCTCAAACACTTTGCGTGGAGAGTTATCAAATCTTTACGGAACATGAAATACAAGCTCTAAATCACAAATACATATTGCCAAAGACCTAAATTAGAACAAATAACATAGATTTCAGATAAACCAAACCAATATATTATTCTTTAAGAATTTCCAAGAATCATTCAGTAAAACTTTTGAGTTCTCAAAATAGCACATGCAGATTTTGAACTCATGGACAACAAATAGAGAGAAGCTATAAATTGTACCTTATATGCAAAAGACCACTGGATCGGAGCTTCACACTGTAGAAGAACTTGGTGTCAAAGTTTACCACTTGGAGCTTTTCTTGAAAGATGTTGATGTTGCCTGAGAGTTTTCCAAGAGAAATTTTCTGATCCAAAAGCTTCGCCCCCAAAGCTTTTCTGATGTAGAGAATTTTGCCCAGAGAGGTCAACCAAAGAACTTCATCTGTACTGATAAAATTTCTAGTAGTGTATATGTCTAGACACGTAGCCAGTGCAAATCAAGGTAGTGGCGAATTCATTCAGTGGAGTACTGCATGATTTACAATTTCGGCATGCAATAGGACAATATTCACTAAAATAGAAATAACTTTGCGTACAAATATCAAGTTCAGTTTACTGCATTAAAAATTAGATTCAAACATTTTTAATTTGATAGATTATGAGATATGTAAATCTTCATATTATAGGGGGTATACTTATTTAAAATTAACCCCTCCGATCGTATAAAAAGTAAATCTGTAGAGGAGCTTTTAACTCTATTATGTGCCTTGGTAATAAACTATTCATGTAATTTTGACAGAAATAAATTTACCTGATGTACATCCAAAGAATAATGGCTAAAGATTTTTCTTTCGTGGGGGGTTGGTGGGGGTTAAGAAAAGTTACATATTCTTATTTCAAAAAATAATAATATAGTTTATAGAAAAACATTGGGTCAAAATAACTTCATTATTATCATGAGACTAAAATTATGGTCAAGATTTATTTTGGATATTATGCACAAATATCAGGGTTAGAAAGAGTAAATGTATAACAACACTTAAACTTACAAGTATATTTTATTTAGATACTCAAATTATAATATATTTTTATATATATTATGAGCATCCCAAACACATGATCATTAAGTATTCCTATTAGAAACTTTTGATTTATATTTTAGAAAAGTTGATGTGCTTATTCAAAATTATTCATCGTGTAGATAAGCTAATTACATTCTCTGATCTTTTAAGTATATACTTTACAAACATTAATTGAAAATGCATCAGATTTTATGGCCTATATATTGAGGTTAATATGTATAATGAACAGAAGTGACATATTGTAGTGGTTAACCTATTTAATTATTTTTAAAAATTTTGGGTTGAAAGTGTCTGATAAGAACACTTTATTGTATGTTTTAGGTGGTCAATTGAAACATGTCATAATTTAAGTGTCTAAATAAAACTGATAAACTTTAATGGGTCATCGATGTATTATGCCTATCGAAAATGATTAATATGTTTTATATAATTTAAGCTTCCTAAACATTATATTCCAAAATATAAGTTTTTGCTGGTTCGAAGGATTTTTTGTTTAACGACCTTAATCATCGGACACTGCATGTAAGTTGGTGGTAATTAAGTTTATATTTTCAAATTCCATAATTAATTATCAGCTATCCACCACCCTTAATTTCCTAAAATATTTTTTCCTTCGGAATATTCTTCAATTTTGTTGCAACAACAAACACATTAATTAGCTTAACAACAATGGACTTTGGATTAAGAAACAATATTTTCTTCATCCCAATTTGTTCTTTTAATTAGGTCTCTCATCAAGAACCAAATTTGAATTTATTTATTTATTTTCAAAAAGAAAATGGAAACATCAAGGATTTCATCAAATCCATCCTATGAAAGATTACCAACATCATTCTATACTTCGACTCCAGCAGAGACAAATAACACTAATTATACGGACGCAAATAATTCCTTGGAATTCGAAAACCTAAGTCCATCGCAAAAAATTGGATCCCTCCTATTTGTTGGGACGATGGCCTTTGTTCTCGTCGTATGTTTTTTAGCCATGTTAGATTTTAGCATGTCAAGAAGCGTCAATTACTCGAATTCTCAAATCATCGGTATGCATGGAGTCCATTTACAATCGATGTCCATTTACAACTTAAAATCCACGATAAATTCGACGTTCGTAGCAGGATGCAGTGTCCTGTTCAACGTCACAAACAAACGAGACGTGGAATATTTTTATGATAAGGGTGTGATTTGGGTAATTTTTGATGAGAAAATCATGTGGACGTTACCAACAAATGAATTTTATCAAGCCATCGGAGAGACGACGTTGGTTAATGCATCGGCTAGTCCTGAAAAACTGGAGACAGATTTGTATGTACCAAGAGCACTTGCAAGTGATAGAAAATTGCATGGATGGGAAATGTTTAAGGTGAGATTTGATATATATTATAGGGGTGGTGTAGGAAGAAATGGATTTAATTTGGGTGGATTAAAGTATGATTGTGTTGTTAATATGACTTTTCATGATGAGACTACACTTGTTGGTGGACCAAGTAAATGTATTGGTAGTATAGAGGATGTAACTAATTGTGACAACTTGTTCTTGTGTTCTAATAATAATTAAAAAAGAGCAAGATGTATTTTGATGAAAGATTTTTTTGAAAATTATTTATGTTTTTTGGTTTCTTTGTATGTACATCCATTTAGTATTGAGATATTTTTATTTTTTTAATAGTTAGTTGTGCCTTGGAGAATTGAGTTTCATAAGTTTGTTTGATTGCCAAATTGATGAGTCATTATATTATATTCCTTTTATCATTTTGAATAAGACTTGCTTCTTCACTTCTTAAAGAGAATTTTGTATGTATAAGTTGGGTGTAGTCCTTTATTTTCAATTTGATTTGACATAAAATTTAGTAAATTAACAAAATTTTTGACTTTTGTAATCTTTAAGAATATATTAAAATATCTTTTGATCTTATAATTTTAAATATATCAGATGAGAAAGTTGACTAAAAAATTACTAAAAAAGAAAAAAATATTTTTTTAATGGACTAGGACAAACGAATTAAAACTCTTTCTCTTCTGAATCTTTGCAAATTTGTATACGGGTTTATCCAAATTTCTTGAAAAACATCTGTCCATATTTCTTGATAGCTAGATATACTTAGCTGTTATAATATAGTTAAAGGAAATTTAAGTATTCTTTGTTCATATAGTTTCTTTTTTATTTCTATTTTAGATTTGTTCTCAAATATTTGTTAATATAGACGATGCCCACTACGCTTTTCTGTTTACTAAAAAAACCGGCATTTAATCAACAATAAAATCTATATATCATCATTACTAGTAAGTGGGAATAAGCACATAGCTTGGCGTTAACACGTATATTTAAGCTGTGTGCTTCCCTTAAAATTAGAAAAGAGTTGTTGGGCATGACAGTTGGAGCATGACACTACGTATACGTGTTGGACGTCACAGATTTGAACCTATGTAGCAATATTTTTATTTTTCCTTCATTTTTACATATCAACAGTGGTGGGGCCCACTTATAATAATTAATAATTTTATCAAAAATTTAATTGATCTCAAAATTTATACATGAAACATAAATTGGAACAAAATAACATATATTATATAAGATTAACATAAAATATACTATAAGTCGCAATAATTAGTAACTTAAAATTTTTTAAAAATATATAAAAAATCTATGAGTGTTAAATCGAGATCAAAAAAAATATATATGGGCCCATAGTTGATTTGTTTTTTAACCAAACTAAATATCGTCTTCATTTTAATTAATTACTCCTATTTAATTTGGTAAAAAATATTAACTTAAATTAAATATATGTCAAATTATTTGACTCAAATGTAGAAAAATATTTTTTGGTCTTGTGGTAACATGTCATGTGGAAAGTTAAATTTTAAAAGTCATAAAAAAAAGGAGAAAAAAAGAAAGAGACATTTTTTTCAAGATGAACTAAAAAAATACAAACAAATCAAAACGAATGAAATATTATATTTTAAATTTAAATTTAACCATACGAATAAGAGTGTAAAAACAATCAAAAATATTTATTAGACCCGAGTGTTTACTAGGATATAAATAAGGGCATTTTACACAAATCTCATACTTTTTAAAGCTAATTCCAACTAACATCATTTTTTTTCAAAATTACCAAAAATTCCTTCTTTTTGATACAAAAAATGAAATAGTGATACATATCGAAAGATAGGAGCATTAAGGGATTTTTAATATGATACATGGAGAAGTAGAGATTGTAATTTGTATAAATAAGTGTTGCAATTTTGTATCATTTTTATGTAAATTAAACATAAGTTTTGTATTTCTATAATTTTTCCTATAAATAACGAGAGGGGTTAAATGGTAAGAAGATATGTAGGTTAAAATTGATCATGTTAATTTTCTTTCAACTAAACCATCAAGAAAGAGGTCGATTACAAGTGTAAAAGTCATACATATATAGGATTGGGAGCCGATCTACATGACGCCCTCTCAATGCAACAAAAATTATCAATTTCTTTTTTTTTTTGAAATTTTTGGGGCAAATTACTCTTGAAAAAAATTTAAAAAAGAAAACATAAAACACCATTTCACACCAATTGTTTAAAAACTCTTTTATTCCCAAATGGCACTGTTTCCACTCTGTTGCCTCAGCATAGACTCGTGTGCTGAATTAATGCCGAAAGAAAAAAAAACCACCCTTTCAGAATTCCGGCGGCAAATCTAAGGCCTTCCCCTGTTTCTTCCTCCAACTTTGAAGGCAAAAACTCTTTGGCGTAAATAGAATCTCTGCAAGTAAATATCTGTTAGCCATCACTTTGACACTCCATAAAAACATCAGTGGCATTGGATGAATCTTTTGCATCTTTGGCACTCTGAATAATATCGCAACTTGCGTCCCTACGAACTCTGTGCTCTTTGGTTGGGTCCCTGGGATAAAAACATGTCTTCAAATTGTTGGAAATGTATTTGTCTAACTTCCTAAACTTTTTCTTCCATTTCACGCCTAAGCTCCAAAAGCACCGTTTCGACATTTCGTACCAAACTGGCCAGCCTCTTCAACCCCTATTTTAACATTCTGATTCATTCAAACAATTCAAAATGACTTTTTTCATCTCTAAATATTCCAAAATTTCAAATTATATAGAGAAAAAGTTGCTTACCATGATGACATTGGTGAAATCGGCAAGTAGAAAAAAATGTTGGTGAATTTGTAGCGATTGTCAACAACGACGAAAAGGGTGATGTCGTTGTTGGTCCCCAGCACACGCAAGTGTATGTGGTCTCACAAATAATACAGTGACCCTAATCAAAGAGCCGGAGTTGTCGAACCCAAAGAATTTGAATGAAGTTAGCAATCAATCTCAGTTATCAAGGTTATGGTGCTTTTAGTAAAAAGAGTTGTGGATTTGAGTAAAATATTTCTAAAAGAACAAATTTCTTGGAGACTAGTTTGAATTTTACGGACAAGATATCAATTAATGAGTAATTCTAGGGCTGTAACCTTTACGACTCTATTTAGTCTTAACAATGCCTATCTATGTTTTGTTTCCTAATTATTCATTCACGAGGTTTAATTCACCTGAACAGGGTTGCACACCTCTGTCGGCCTACTGTTATTAACTGTCTAACTACATCGTTGAACGGGGATAGACAAACCAATAAAAATGCATTAAAGTTATCTTCCCATATTCTGAATAGAGCGAGGTGTAAGGGTAGTTGTCACAGGTCTCCCTCACATGAATCAACCTAGTTTCCTAGTCGAACAAGCTCCCTATACTACTGCATTCTATCCACTTCAACATCTCTCGAATCCATAATGAACAACTAATGTACTCCCTAGTTGGCCAGACTCAGAAATATAGATAAAAATAGCATAGTAATAATCGAAAGAATCCATTCATAGATATTTAAAGTTAAGAACTACACATTGCATGTGGCTACAACCCCAGAATATGGAGATTTAGCCGCTCATGATCGTGCAATATACCATGAATGAATTAGAAAACATCAAAAACCAATGAATTAGAAAACATCAAACCCAAAGAATAAAGATTAAACTAACCAAAATACTGTGGGAAAAGGGTTCTCCGTCATCCCTCTGAAATTCTTTCGGAAAAACAGAATGTAAAAAACCTAAGGTCTATGATAGAAAAATAATAAAAATCTCGTAATTCGACTTTTCTGCATCGTGTCCTCAGGTCTGCGACGCGAACCCCTTGTATTTACCGACTTTTTGCTTAATTTGCTGACTGGGCAGTTTTATACAACTTTTGCACAGGTCTGTAATGCAGACCTTGCATACTTTTCAGCTTCGCACCTTTTCTGCATTTTTCAGCTTCCACAACTTTGTTCCAAGTCTGCCACATGGATTGGTCTTCTGGCTGTTTCTACTGACTTTTATCTTGCAAATTCCAAGTTGTATTCTTCCATCAGATTCGGATCTAACTCCAGACTTTTCCATTTAAAGCAAAATCCCGCAAAAACACAACCAATCACCGCACTCGGCCCTACTTAGCAAAATAAGAGAAAAATACACTAAAACACCTAGACTTTATGAATTTACCCTCTAACTTGTCTCTGTTTATGGGTATTCTTGGCTAATTAGGCGTATGAATACACCTCAGATCACCACTCCACACTTAGAGCTTTGTCCGTCCTCGAGCAAATTAATACACATGCATGAGACTCCCTACGATAATATGTACAACGAACATCCTGCGGCCACACTCTTTGAACCATGATGTACAACTTTCAGTGCCCTTGGCAGAAACTACTCGCTCCCAACACTCATGTATACATGCGAACTCATGCAGAATGTTAATAGTTCGTCTAGTTGCTGACCTGCGATGATTATGTGCCCTCACTGAGAAAACGTTACCCATACATGCCACTAAGAACCTAAACAAAAGATTAAAAATGGGTACACAACCAACTCTCGCTCTCCGAAAAGATGTCTCATGTTGCTCCTAGATTCCATAGGCTTGCCCTTAATGTAACACTCAGACCTAGCTGGAATTTTCCTTAGAGGACCACGTAGGTCTTTATTTGGTTGTAATGTAGGCTACATGGTAGGTGGGATGCGTTTATGGATATGGTGACACGGCTCAATTTCCGAGCGCTCGTAGCACACACTTCATTTCCTTTCCTCTCTTTCATTTCCCCTTAATTCAACAACCCTCTTTGACACTTCACTACACCATGCTTTAAGTACTTAAATTAATTTACACGCGATCAAAACACAATTCTAACTAGGAATAAGTAGACACCCTAAATAGAAAAATAATTTTTTTCAAGAACTAGTGTGCATCGGCGATGGATCCACGATGGATCCGCGACGTGGAGGCATCGCGGATCAGCATTAGATGACTGACTGCACTTCACTTTCATTTGGGGGCCAAAACAGTGGGCATCTATGTTTTCTCCGCGACGCGGAGGCAATGCGGGTCACACTTTTTGGTCAACTTTTTTCTAAATTTTTTTTCTTTTTTTGAAATGACACTCTACTATTGCTCAGTCCTCGGGTATCCATTCAAGTTCCCTCTCCTCTGATTCATCATGCTTAAATGCTCGGAAATTAGGATCAAACATAGATAGTTTACCAAAGAAAAGGGATAGGCTTGAATTACGGTTAATCAAAGAAAAGGATAAGGCTCAAAAGGGCTAACTAAGGGTATTTTAATTCGGAGGATATAATAGTATTACACTATTTTGCTGCCAAAGAAATGCCTAGATCCTCTCCTCTAATTCCAACTCCTACCAAGTCCAATGTACATCATGGGCAAGTTCTAGGACTTATCACAACGGAGAGTCACAATTTGCTCACTCACTCTTGGCACACTTTCATCACAAGATTAGCACTAGAGTTCTTATTATTGTAGTCACATGAATTAATTAATTAAGCTCATATACACTTATGACTTACAAGGATCAAGCATCTACTTCTAAACTAGGTTCAAATGTTTACACTCGATGTTCGTTTGTACACTACCACACTCTACCTAAACTCGATTTGACGAATGCCCTTAGGACGGTCATCATCCATCCATCATAGGGCCCCCATCACTCAACTATAACTAACACAGCTATTTACAACATACAAGCAACTACTATTAAACCAGTGCATCCATATCATAATACCAATCAAACATTCATGCACAACATCGTTAATAGTCACTAATTACAGACCAAAGTAGAAGAAGAGATGTCTAACATAAACAATAAACATGACAAGTAGGAAATAGAAATGGTCTTAATACATGACAATACATGGAAGCATAATCAACAAATGAATCCCCATTCCACACTTAAAACATAGCACTGTCCCCAATGCTAACCATACGAAACCTGTGAAGTGGCGATCCTGGTGCTCACTCATCATCCGGCCCTGGTAGAATGGGCTCACCTCCTACGTAGACCAGTGGCTCACCAGCTATCTCCTCATCTTTGGACTCGTCCTCCTCATCATCATGCACCTCTCCGGGGCTCGTAGGTACATCATCCTCCACAAGCTCGATGAATCGTGATCCAATGCGAAACACCACTTTAGGTTGGGAGTTCAGCGGGTATTGGACCTCAACCTCTTGTAGCTCTTCTCTCATGGAGGGCCAACCGCCAGCTCGATGTCATAGCATTTCAAGGTCGTACATGCAGCCCGCAATCAGCTTATCTTGTTAAGCTCTCTCAACAGTGATCAATATCGGGCCCAAAGACACATCCGGCCCCTTGATATTGGTGGTGACATAGGGTGGGCCAGGATGACAGGGTAATAGTCAGCCTCCTCTTCTGGCACACCTTTCCTACGATATAAAATAGTAATAAGGCCCTCAAATGCATACCTGTGACCCCTGTAGGTCTTTGCCTTCCATATCGTTAGCCTGAAGATGGCGCCATAGTTCAATTGCATCTCCGTCATGAGTGCATAGGTGAGGCGTACTTGATCCCTCATCACATTTGTGAAGTGCTGCCTCGGGAAGAAGGAGTGTGTCACTATCTTGACCCAGACCCGGGCCACTTTGGACATGTAAGTAAATGGAAATGACAAATGATAGCCCTCTCCGCATGTCACACCCACTTAGCTATGGAGGTTGGCCTTGAAAGAGTGTGTCTGATAGCTTGATATGGTGGTTGATGATACAGCTCATTAAAAGCACCCACTGGGACCTCCTTGGGGGTGCCGAGGACCGTGTTGATAGCAAGAGATGAAAAGTTCACCTTCATTCCGCGAACCATGATGGATGCGGACCTCGGATCCTTGCTAATGTTAGCATAGAATTCCCACACCGGGCTTAGGTTACAAGGTTGGGGGTCTTGGAACAAGAACCGCAACCACATTTCATTGCACCAATTGAGAATATAGGGATATTCGCCCCTCAAGGAATCCACATCTATAAGGATGTCTAGGTAGTATTTCGTCTCGTCATGAGACTGATGCCACCTTTTCCCGTCCTTGTTCACAACCTTTGCCCCAAACCGGGCCTATTGGCCTCTAGTATCATGAGGCTTTTGTGGGACATCACGGGCTCGCCTCCTAGGTTGGAGGTCTCTTCTCTGCAAGATTGACTGCCTCGGTGTGCACATAAAGACATAATACCTGCGGAAACAACAAGTTCACAATCAATCACCTGTAAACAATGTCCACAACCCCACACTTAAACTCAAGCCCGCGTGGCGAAGGTACTCAGACTTCCCCACGTCATACATGCTACATAACTTAACAATTCGACACCAACTCTTATTCTCAAAGCATCACCCCTCACTTTCACACTCATGACAACCCATTCAGTAAGCGTATGATCAATTCCTAAACACTTACAACCAAGTTTTTCGACAATTAGTGGTGCCACCCCATCACTGTATTTTTGGCGGACATTTTACCCCAACACTAACCAGCACCCCTTTTTATGGTTACTGGTGCAACCCTACAGTGTAGTCAATAATTTGAACAATTCATCCCCCTCAAATTAGTGCATTCCACCCCGACAATGTAACTATGTCATAGTTCAATAGGGAAACTTCATCACTAACACGATGCACTGTGAAGAACATCGAAACCCCTAATTTTCTTCCTAAAATTTCTCCTTACTTCGATTTAGGGCTTGCACCCACAACAATCAAACATAATACACATGTATATGAACAAATTAACCAATAATAAAGCCCACCCAACAAGTATTAACTAAGAATTAACCATAAACCAAGCAACCCACTTCAAATTTCACCCTAATCCATGAAGAATTTCCTACCTTGAAGCGTTGGAATGAAGC
>JAPFFP010000088.1:414461-426281 GCA_026153255.1 Solanum medicagineum | reverse complement strand
ACAGAAAAAAAAATCAAAATCATTGAGAAGAAAAGTCCTGCAAAATCCAGAAAGGAGAGCGTGATTCCAGCCATTTTTGCTTTTACACTCCTTCAAACTCTTGCTTTGTAGGTCCCACCCCATCCCCCCACCCCCCACTCCCCAACAACATTTTTGTCGATCTTTCTGCAATTTCTTGTATATAACATTTCCAAGATCGGATTTTTTTCAAATATTTTTTGTGGGGTTCTTGGTTTGACTTGCATAAGAACTTGCAGGATCAAGATGGGTTCATTTCATTGAAGAAGCATAAGCTAAATACCCATCACAACACTCCTTTTTAAGTTCTTGGTTTTGGGTGAGCTTTATTTTTAAGTATTTGTTATTGTAGATTCAGATTGATTTTTGGGTCAGATTGGAAAATAAAGTTTTCTTTTTTGCCTCTTATAGTTCTAGGAAGATCATTAGTTATGGAGTTCTATATATTGATTGACATTGGGAGTGAAAATAACATTCTTGTTGATAATAGGAATCAAAATCCAACTTGTTTCTTAAATTTCTGACAAGTTATAGTTTGATCAAGCTAAGTTTTTTGTTTCCTATATTTCAGGATGTATTGTAGATGTAGAGATATTGTTTTCTCTTGTGTCTTTAAGTTGGATTATCTCAACTTTGCTAGCTTATCTTAGCTTGAACTGTTGGGAAATTTCCTATGGTGACCTTTCTAGTTAAAAATCGGATATTGCATTATATTTGTTATGTAACTTTTAAAATGTAGAGCTGTGACTTTCTAAATTTGTAAAGATACTGGAATAATTTTGTTTTGGAACCAGAAAGAAAAGGGTCCTAGTTTTAGTCAACCGCGTCCTGAAATTAGTGGCTTTGCCTAGATATGGTACTCCCTTGAATAGATGGAAAGAAAAGGGATGCGGCAGTGAGGGGGGTTGGATGTATTATCACTTAATCATTTAAGTCCATTCGAGATTCCATCGGAAAAGGATTGGCTTGATTTTGTAGTTTGAACAGCAAAATGAAGTACATAGATATTTTGGCAGAAATGGATGGACCAGAAGGGGGTTTGGCTCTTCATTTCCTGGCTGCGGGGGTGGGGGGGGCTTATGGCTTCAAATCTTGTGAAGTGGTGAAGTGCAACTTTTACGCTTCATTCGGTTGTTTTCTGAAAGAATAAACAGAGGAAACATTAAAACTAGTGTTATGGATGCATTTATCTCTCGTCGCAGTCTTTATGCTTTAGAGAAAATGATCGGAGCACATAATCACTAGCCTTGAGGTGGCTTAAGATGACTGCTTTAAATTTTTAAGATAAATTTCTTGACCAAGCTTTAGTTTCTACAATTAGCCATGCATCTCAGTGTAAATATAGAGTATTATGAGTAAATGTGGTTATTAATTTGATTGGTGTTAAATACTTTCTTATTGCTTATATCTATGTCTTTTAATCATTGGATTTACAGGGTATTTATTGTTTCCTTAATCTGTAGGTGAACTAGGGCAGGCATTGGTGAACTTGCTCAGTATCTGAGTATATTTTTCTTTGGAAAATGTATAGAGGCAATGGTACTAACACTCAACTTCCTATTTTCATGAATGAGAATGGTTTCCGGTATTCTGCTAGCGCACCAAATCAACTCCAATTATTCGGAAGCTGTGAGTTTCTCTTCTATTATCATATGTAAATTGGATTGTGGGCCATTTTGTCTTTGTATTTCATCCCTAACGGCATGACCAGTATAAGTATCTGTTTTTTTTTCTCATTTTTCAATCTGTTGAACAGTTTGTTGCTATATCTTCATTTGTTCACGAAGATGCTTCTAGCTGTAAAACTATGGAAACTTGTCGGAATTGGTGTTTCGAACGTTGTTTATTGTTATCGATTATATTAACTTTCTGAATCACTATAACTATTATGAATCTTCAATGGGCATACTAAGTTGCGGGTTTACAATTTATCGTGGCCGACCAAATTTGGTAGAGCGGCATTGAATTTTGTTTCGAATTCTTCTCTTCTTGCCACAGTTTAGCTACCTCTTATTAAGTCTGTAGTCTGGATTTTGCTTTCATGTACTTATCAGTACAAAAGGATAAGGAAAATTTGAAACAAATTAGCTAAGGAACCTCAAATTATATATTTATCAGCAGTTTCAAGCTCTTTAAATGTTGAGTCACTTCATCTGTATTGAATTATTTGGTAAGTCTTATCCTGTCTTTCTACTACTGATGCTCAATTTCTGACATTTCTCATGGTATCTTTTGTGTCATTTTGATAAGGTCTCGTGAATAACTTTGTGGTGTCTTTTAGAGGTGTTCTGTGGTCCTCTTTTGTATTTGTATTAACAAGTCTTGGTTTCTGCTCATGGACACATTTCTCTTAGTTTTGTCTTACAGCCATTAGTGGGCCATAATGGTTACAGGATAGAACAGAAGTAGTGGCAGGCATATCTCAGCTATTCAATGTTTAAGTAGGGTGGTGTAAGGAAGGGAAGAGGAAGTGAAAATAGAATTGGGGTTTGTTTGGAAGTCTATGCCATAAATATAGCTTAGCCTAACTTCAATAATATGGTTTATGAATTGGAGTTAAAAGTTGTCCTATATTGAATGACATAGCAACAAATACTGGAACATTTGTGCACTATCTGAAAATATTTGAGTAGCATATCGACTCAGTTTCGAAGAGGAAAACTTCATTATTATAGATCTCACATTGAAGTTTATGCCCGATGATATCAAGAGTCACTGGGATCTTGCAACACAATTCTCGAGGCATCACTCAATTTCTAGTTTGATGTTTCCTTGAATTAGTTCTAGGCTTGTTGGTCTTTCTGCACCACTAATAAAGTCATATGTAGTTTGTAATATACGAGCTTTTACAATGTGCTCTTTCCTTTGCTACAGTCCCACTTGGTTCCACTGCTGATCCTGTAAATTATTTTGTAAATGAGCAAGCCACGCCCCTGATCGGGCATAATAAACGAGGCAGTGAAGCGGAAGGTGTTTCCAGGCAGCAAAAGCTTCAAATTTCCTTGAATCATAATTTGGTTCATGATGACATTGAACGGCTAGCTAATGTTCCTGTCCAAAATCCTGTATCGACTGGTTTAAAACTGTCATATGATGACGATGAACCCAACTCTTCTGTAAGTTCTGCAAGTGGAAGTATGAATGCATCAGCATCAATTATAATGTCTCTTGGAGACAACATTAAAACAGAAATGGAGTGTCAGAAGAAAGAATTTGATCAGTATCTTAAGACTCAGGTATGGTACAACATGTTCCTAACATCTGACATAATTGCTTTTCTGGTGGAACACCTTTTTTTTTTTTTGTGTGTGTGTGTGGAGGGGTGGGGGATGAGTGAGGATTCTTTGGTTTGCTTGACCGAAATGAAAGCATATGTGTTTTATACGTATGTTGTAATCTCAAACAAGAACTTGATAATACTGTCTAGCTGCTCCCTAATAGTCAGTAAGGACTTGAGCTAGATGAATTTGTTCTCCAACATAAATGTTCATTGTTGAAAAGTGCCAAAGTTTGTACCTTTTACTCACTTTTATTGTGTTTGATTCTTATTTCCTATTTTTCTTCTTCTTTTTTGATATAAGGACTGACAAGTATTTGTCTGAGGGAGTTCACAGCATCAGCACAAGTCAGCTTGGGAACATAGACTCCCAAGATACTGCTTGCACTAAAGAATCAGAAAACTTTGGTGAACTATGCACAACAATAGTAAAGGATCTAGGATTATATACAAAATCTACTTTCTCCAAAGTAGAAACCATATGCCAAATTTGCTCATATGTCAGTCACGTTTACTTACCACAGGGCACACATTTTCTTTTTGAGTAGGTTGACCACATGCTTTGTATTGGACAAGATTTGCACTTTCCTCCATCTGTTTTATATGGCCTTTGTAACACCATCAACATGGTTTAACACCTATGGACTGGTGAAATTGGTGCTCGACATAGTACATGACCGAACTCTCCGCCTTCTCTCGTTTTATGCTGCCTAATGCAGTCATGTTTATTCTTATCCATTCTAGTATAGATGCATATATCCATCTTAGCATCCACTTCCGTGCAACACTCATTTGTAGATATATTGAATCACATAATGTTGATGGTCGTTTAACTATTCTACAGAACTTAGTTTTCACTTTCTTAGGCGTCATTTATCACTTCTTCACTTCAGTCAATCATATTTTAATGGCTAAATACATAGTTAGCCCCTCAACCTTGGCACTAATTATCAAATAAGACGCATAAACTATTCTAATGATCATATGAACACTTCTACTTGGCAGAGGTGTCTCTTGAACGCTCAGATCCAACATGGAAAATGTATGAAATGCAATATTGATAATTGTTATTATGGAAAATCCAATAGAATTTTTTAGAAAAATATAAGTACGCCAATTCTTTCTTCTTCATTTTTCCCCATGAATTGAAGGTAAGTAGGCCAATTCTTTTTCTTCTTCAAAACACAAGAAACCAACTTTACATCCTCTGTTCTTCTGCTCCTTGCCCTCCCCTCTGCCCAATCCTCTGTCCATGTGGGGTTTCCTCACGAACCATCATTTTAGTAGGCCAATCATGTCTGCTTTGTATTTAGCCACATCATCAAATGAGATCAAGCCAAGTCTGGAAGGTTCTTCACCTTGCACGTTGAAGCTTCTAGTATCTGGATTTTTCTACAGCTAATTTTTTTCACCTTTAGTTTATAAGGAATTGTTCCCACAATGGGATTGCAAACGTATTTTAAGCCCTAAAGAGGGCGAGACACTCAAAACTACTGTCCTGGGTTTTAGAGATTGGTGGTTCCAACTCATCGAATCACCACTACTCTATCGAAGATGGATGCACATATGTGTTGTAAAATATGCTTTAACTTCTTCTCTCTAAGGCGTTGGTGGGATTAAGAGGAAATGGAAGGAAGAAGAAGATGAGTGTCAATAGATAACATGATGTTTGGTCATTTTAGCATAAGTTGGTTCATCCACATGCTCAAATCTGAGATTCACACTTTGTGCCATATCAATGGGAGGTGTTTACTAGGAACATTTTGAATGTAATGCGAGGTCACCTTCTCAGTTGAGCTGTTCAAGTGTCCAGATGAAAACTAATACTCCTGTTTTAATTTGTTTGTCTAGTTTTAACACGAAGTTTAAGAAACTAAATAAGACTTTTGAATCTTGTGATCTGTAGTAAAGATATGTGGAATGTACTAGAATATCCTTTACTCTTGTGTCTTAAACATGTCAGATTGAAAAGTTGAATTAAAGAGTTACAAAATAAGAAAGATGCATCCTTTTGGAAATGGACAGAAAAGGAAAGTAGACAAACAAATTGAAATGGAGGGAGTACCAAGTTTGAGGGGCTATCCATGTGTTTAGCCTACCATTATCCTTCATACACTTTCTTTGTATTAATTATAAATAAAAACATATCGACATCTTCTAGAAAGATGCAAGATATCTGGAAGCAGTAAGAAATTAACATAACTAGGTGTTATTTTGAGAGTTGGTCAGACGCACACCTGTGATACTGTGCTCTTGTTAAATAAAAAGAAATTTCATGCAGCATCTTTGTAGAAAGCCATTATAAAATGTGTGCATGATAAAGGATCACTAAGCCTGAAATTAGTCCGACATATTGTTCACTATAAAAAAGGAAATAATGCCTGGCGTCTTTGAAAAGAAATTACAACATGTGCTGGAGGAGCAATGAATTAACAAAATGTTAGTGTTTTATGAAATTGGTCCGATATCGTGAAAAATTATAATTTCTGTTAGTATTAAGTAGGATTATGTTCACTAGAACACCTAGGCATGTACAAATTATTGCAACATCATATGTTACCCAAGTTAATTTTAATGTTGTTTACCTTTTACAGGAAGAAACTTGGGCTAGAGGTGTGAGAGACATAAAGCAGAGACATATGGCTTCGTTACTGAGTGCAATGGAGAAAAGTTTCTGCAGTAAGTTGCAAGAGAAGGATATTGAGTTGGAGAAGATAAATCAGAAGAAGAGAGAACTAGTTGAACGGATGAAGCAAGTTACAGCAGAGGCACAAAATTGGTGTTACAGAGCCAAGTGTAACGAATCTTTGGTGAGCACTTTAAGAAGAAACCTTCAACAAGCTGTTGAACAAGGAAAAGAAGGGACAGGAGACAATGAGGTAGATGATGCTGTATCGTACATTGATCCAAACAATATCCCTAGTGGTTCTGGCAAGGCGAAAAAAGCAATTATGTGCAAGGTATGCAAATTGAAGGAGGTATCCGTCTTACTGATGCCTTGTAGACACTTGTGTTTATGTAAAGATTGTGAAGGATTAGTTAGTGTATGTCCTATCTGCCAGTTAATGACAAGTGCTAGTGTTGAGGTGTTCTTGTCTTGAAATATGAACAAAAGGCAGATGATTATTGTGGAATTACTGTACAGAAGCAACTTGTTGAAATGGATCATGGTTCTTCATTAGATTAGTTTGGCCATCATTTACTTTCTGCTTTAATGGTTCATTTTTGTTTCTTATCATCTGCACTAAACCATAAGCAGCAATCAGTGATTGGTTCTCCCTTTGCAACCAAATAATTATATATTTGTTGAAATGCAATGTAGTTGATGACATCTTTTATTATTCATCCAACATCTCTTCAATTTCAAAAAGGCATACAACTCCTTTACTTGGTCTTAAGTTGATGCCAGCACTTTAATGAACATCACTTCAACTTACAAAAAGACCGTCTACATGTACGTGTCTCAAGTGTCTAGACAATTGAGACGAACTGAGGTGTATTATGCTATTTCAAAATCCGTCTGAAATGAAAAAAGATAGAGTAGTTAATCAATGAAAGAATGAATATAAAACTATTTTGTTTGGCCTATTAGTATCATATGCCAAATTTTAAAGGAAAAATTACAAGAATGTACTATTTTTCTTTCCATAATTACATGTAATCCCTTTCTTCTAAAAAAATTAATAATCCTCCTTTTTGACCTTCTCTCTCATTCTTATTGATGCAGACCATATAAAATGGTCAAGTTAATGATGCCTACCTCGGACCTATTTATTAGGTGTCTCATCAGTCAAATTCATCAGTTAAAAGTTATTAAATATGTTTAAAGTGTATTTGAAATCCATATCTTCAAGTAAAGAGAATTTCAAACATTTCCCTCTTTTATCCCTTTCTTCTTTCTTCTTTTTGCCCTAATTTTTTGCCAAAATTTCTTTTGAAGAACCTTGTTTCTATTACAATGGAGTCTAGTCATTCACCTTCTCACGATAATAGTCATGCATTACCAAATACAGACAATATTAGTCACCCTAAAGGTGTTCAACCAAGCGAAGATCTCCGACAGTCAGAAATTTCCGACAAACCATTGAAGGTTTTAGACGATGATGGTTCAAAAGGTAATAAGTCTACGAAAAGTAATGCTTCAGCGCGCAAGAAGAAGAAGAGTTCAAATTTTGAAGCATCAAAAATGAAGAAATTGAAGAAGGTTGTTGGGTCTACATCCAAAACCCGAACTGATGAAGCCCCTTCAAAAAAAAGAAAAAGATTAGTGTCGTTGTCCGTCAGATTTCCATTTTCAAAGGTTCAAACTTTTGTTTGTATTTTTTTTTATCGCAATCTAGTGTTTGAAATATGATTTTGTATCAATATTCATGTTCTTGTTTTTTCGAACTGATACTTGAATACTTTATTGGAGGCAATAGCAACTTTTTTGTATGAAAGTGTATCATAGATTATTTATGTATCAATGCGTTTAGTTGTGATATCAGTGTTTGCTAATGTGTGTATCAATATTCACTAAACTTTACCTGTGTTTCAGTGATACATCTTTTTGTTTTATGGAACTACATGCATTGGTCTGTATTTTTTTCAATTTTTACACTAAATACCGATACGTACAATATCATCCATCATGCATTCGTTTACAGAAGTATTGATAAATAAAAAAATCATAGAGGTAAAGCTTATTCAATTGAATTTTTTCAAACTTTATTTTTCGTGATATAAATTCAAGAATTATGGTACTAGCACTGCATTTCAGTACATTGGACGCTCACATGAGCAGGTCCTGATACGTATGTTTTTTTAACACACAATTATTGATACATGAATAACCTTCAGAATTCCAAACTGTATTGTCTATGATATAAATTCAACAATTATGGTATCAGAACTGTATTTGTCTGGCTCAACAATTAACGCAATTAGTTATTATTTATATATCACCTATTTTTAATTTAAAATTTTCAAGTATGAATACCTGACAACTGCAGAAGCCGATACGTATTTGAATTCGATGAAACATTTTTGTTCTAAGTTTGGTTAGAGGTACTGACACCTCCAGTTTTATTCCACCACACAGCTACAAATACAAAAAATATCATAGAGGTAACAACTAATTCAATTGGAGTTTTTCAAACTGTATTGTACATGATATAAATTTAACAATTATGGTATCAGAACTGTATTTGTCTCACTCAATAATTAACGCAATCAGTAATTATTTAGGTATCACCTATTTTTAATTAGGTACTGATACCTCCATTTATATTCCACCACACAACTAGTAATATATAAAATATCATAGAGGTAACAACTAATTCAATTGAATTTTTTCAAGCTGTACTATCCATGATACAAATTCAATAATTATGGTATCAGAATTGCATTGGGGTACATTGGATGCTCACAAAGACAGATATTGCTACTTTTGTTTTTTATCACATAGTTACTGATACATGAATAACCTTAGAATTCCAAACTGTATTATTGTCCATGATACATATTCAACAATTATAGTATCAGAATTGTATTTGTCTGGTTCAACAATTAACGGTTTAAGGTATCAATACTTGCACTGATAGCTATAGTTTTGACTATTTTCAATCTAACTATTGATATGTATAACATCAGTCATAATATATTTATTTGGGTATCAACTATTTTTCATCTAACTATGAATACATTACAACTGCCTAAGCCGACACATATTTGGATTCACTAAAACAATAAAATATCATAGTTTTTCTGCTATTTCAAAGGTATCAGCCAATTCAATTTTAAATTTTCCTCGTACTAATGTGCTTAATACATAAATGCACGTATGATGATATATGGACGAAAATTAAACATGCTATGAAGATGATACGAAATTCTATTATATTCATATTCATTTTGTTTCTACAACTGATATCTATTTGCCTTCCATTAGAAGTGACATAATTGAAAATGTAATGAAACATGAATGAATCACGCTAACCAATAAAAAAAGCAAATGTCCAATACAAAAACAAAAGGACACATCAATAACCAAGAACAAACACACAAATTCATTCAATATCGACTGCTGGTACTTATTTACCTCACATTCGCATTGACACGACTACGCATCTACTGATACGACGATGAATCACACAGAAATTATAAAAAGGTGATGTAGGCATCAAATTTCGTATCAACACATAGCTGCAACAAATATTATTTCATAAATAAACAACAAAATTATTACCATTACTGATACACCAGTCTCAGTTTATAGAAACACATCAAAATTCTGCTGATACTTATTTAGCGCTTGTTCTAATACAATGTTCATCAAATTTCGTATCAACAACACTACTATATTTGTATCCATAACCCATACATATTTGACATCTTGTATTCGTATCAACAAATACATGCATGATGATACAATGTCCAGAGTCAACACACCAACTACATGATACATTATTAAGTTTTTGGTCATTTAACATCTTTCGTCTAAACCTTCATTCCATTATCAAATAGAGCAACCACCAAAAATGCATTGATACATAGATGAATCACACACTACCCATGCAACAATCAAGATGATAGATACAAAACAAAATGATACACCAAACAGGGAAAACTGATACCTGCGCCCCGACACAAGTTCAACCACACATAAATAACCACAAACAGGGTAACTGATACAAAAAAAAAAAATAGCACACATCATCAGTCTAATATGATATACTCACACTAATTCTTACTTCGCACACTGATACTTATTTACATCTCATTCCAGAGGTTTAACTACACAGCTAACTAGTGATACATGAACGAATCACACAAAAATTATCCGCAAATAGGGGAAACTGATACAAACACAAAAATAAATAAGGACACACCATCTTTCTCATTCTCTATGTTTTCACCACAATGAGTGGAACCGCATGTTGTATCGAATGATTCAAACTCACCAATATATCTATACATAATGGATACTTTCGAAACTCTGGCTCCATTTTCTTCATTTCAATATAAAGCCGCACCCCCATATCATTACGAATTGTTGTTGGAGAGGAGTTCTCTTCTACAACATATCGTATCAACATCTTCTTCCTTCTTTCGTCAATCTCCATGTTTATGCAAGCTTTTAACAATGACGAAATTGCTCTCCTTTATTTTTTCAAAGCATTTCCAACACAAAATTTGAAATCTTCAAATGGAACTTTTTTGCAAGTACAAGGAAAGAGTTTAATGGATCGATGAAAGGTTAAATCATAATTGAGTAGCTTTTTATACTATGTCTGCAAGTGACCCATTTTTCAGCAGGGAACATTTAGTGCTCTTATGTTACCAGTTTTGTATCACGGCCTATTTTTATGTATCGACAAACGACCAAAAATAAGGGATTTCTTGTAAACATGAAAGTTGATGGGACTAATTGTAATTTCCGCTCAAAGATATGGTATTTCTATAAGTTACCCAATTTTAAATTAAACTTGGCCTAATCCAACTATTTTGATAGGAAGTCAACCTAGAGCTTTAATCGGACATGACCTTGATTTAATTCATGTGTATAATATGGATGTTTTGTTTTTTGCTATGGGTGTTTCCATTTGTATATTGGCAAGTTTGTATATTTCGCTTGTCAAATACAAACAGGATTTGTATGTACTAATTCTATATATATAGTTGTTAATTTTTCATAATTTCTACAAATCAAATGTATCAATAAATTGTATACAAATAGCTAATGGTTATGATTTTTTCTTAACTTATACAAATCAAATATATCAATAAATTGTATACAAATAGCTAAGTAAGTATATATAAATTATGAAGTTATACAATTAGGAATCGAATTATACAAATTCTAGCAAAATTAATCAAACTATCGCCAAATTCAACCATTAGCCATAACTATAAGTGAAATACATAATAACAATTAAATGTGTGACATTTTGCATAATTATTCCTTAATTGTATATATAATAGGATTAAACGCTTTGCTCAAGTGGTAAGAAGTAATTGTTGACGTTGCTTTACAAACATATGTTAGTCTTGAAAGATGTTTATGTTTATCAAAAATTATTTCACATTTCGCATGTTGGTCAAATTGTTGCCGTGAAATGTATTTATGGGATCATAATAAGATATATTGTAAAAGAAGATAGCTAGATCGTTATAAATATATTCAATTATTTCACATTTCGCATGTTAATCAAATTGTTGCTGTGAAATGTACTTATGGGGTTATAATAAGATATATTGTAAAAGAAGATAGCCAGATCGTTATAAATATGTTAAATTATTTCACATTTCGCATGTTAGTCAAATTGTTGCCACGAAATGTACTTATGGGATTATAATAAGATATATTGTAAAAGAAGATAGCTAGATCGTTATAAATATGTTAAATTATTTCACATTTCGCATGTTAGTCAAATTGTTGCCGTGAAAATGTACTTATGGTATTATAACAAGATATATTGTAAAAGAAGATAGCTAGATCGTTATAAATATGTTAAATTATTTCACATTTCGCATGTTAGTCAAAT
>JAPFFP010000088.1:400618-414361 GCA_026153255.1 Solanum medicagineum | reverse complement strand
TGTTGCCGTGAAATGTATTTATGGGATTATAATAAGATATATTGTAAAAGAAGATAGCTAGATCGTTATAAATATGTTAAATTACAGTTATCATATTAATTGGTCAAAATAATTTTATATATGTATATTGTTTTGTATAAAATAAATGTATATTGTTTAGAACTTAATGAGAACAACTAATTTTTTTTATCAGCTAGAATTCAAGGAAAACTCACTATTTAACCAAATGTTCTTTATTTATCCAATATTAGATACCTTTATTTTAATTATAGACTTGACATTCGATATAATTAGTTATTTTCCAATGATTCATTCTTAATATAACAGAAATATATGTGCACTGTGTTTACATTAATCCAATGTACCTCAACATGTTTTTTGTTTGTTTGTTATTTAGGTATTTCAATATTATCCGCTTAAATTAAATTAATCATGAGTTTCTCCCTTTGTGCTCCGTTCATGAAATCAATATCTAATAATAACAAATACAAATAATATAAGATAAATTGAATTTTATAACTCAATTATATAAGCAATAACATAGAAGCCATGATGATTAATACATGTCATAGGGACTGAAAAATGTATCACCATTCACCACGAGCGAGAATGATTTTTTTTTTTTAATCATTTACAAATTAAATTAAAAAAATATGTATTTCTATAAAGAAATTATTTTTACTATTTGAACTTGTTATCTTCAGATTACATGACAACAACTTATCAGTTAAGTCAAAATTCTCTTTAATATAAATCTAGAACTGTAACATAATAAATGTAATATGTCATTCAGAAGAGAAAAAAAAGAAACCAAAATTTGTTCTGAAAATTATCTTTTGTGATTTTCTCTTTTTTAATTAAGTTATTATTATAAATATACTAAATTGTAGATGCCTATTCATTTTCTGAAAGCCCTACAATGATATCCCGAAACTTGCAAGTAACTTATAGAGACAACTTGCAAGTAATGTTTTGTGATGATAAATGACACACATAGAAAGCATGCATACATGACACATAAAAATCATGCCACGAGACATATATGATGTGCATGGAAAAGGATATTTTACGGTCATGCAACACGATACATATCACAACGCTTGACTTATAGTGTGATTATCACGCCTTGATTCAGTTTCATGTTTTTCTCTTTTTCTTTTTTACCTATACTAATATAGTTTAAGTGCTTTGCACGTATATCTCACATGAATCAGATAAATTTTACATAATTTTTTCTTCATATTTTACTCTCAACACTAATTACTTATTCGCCAAAAGTTTTTTCAAGACCTATAACCATTCATCAATTAATATAAAATTTTGATCGCTAAAATAGTCATATTCATCTATTTTTTTTTGAAAGGCATGTAAAATTCAAAGTAGACAAGAATAAATTAACAAAGAAAGTAGTTTATAGCCACAAAACTAAGTGCAAATTGGTTTATCCAATAAATCTCTACAACAATACATAATTGAACAATCGCTCATTCACACGAATTTTTCAGATCTCTATCGATAAATGACCAATTAATCGGTTGTAGTAAAAGTCATAATATAAGTCAGTCCATAAAAAAAATCATAAACAAAGAAATTAAACCTAAACTACCTAACTACGACGAGAACATTTTAAAAAAAATTAATTACTTTAAGCTAATAAAATTAAATAATAATTTAAGAAAAATAGTAAATGACAAAAAAATTATATTAAGAAGTACCAATTGATGTTGAATAGATGATATATTTATTCAAAATAATATAAGTTTGACATTGTAATATATTTATTATCATTACAACAATCACAAATATGTTGGAATCAATAAATAAGTCTTCTAAATTATGAAGAGGAAATGATTTTTACTTTCATGAATAATAATAATAAAACAAATCAGATGTACGCTAATCATATTTAGCTGGCCATTAGTTAAAATTCAATGTTAATCAATCAATAGCTTCTTCTTTTGTGTTTTACAATAGTGGTTTAATCAATTTCAATATCAGCATATATCATTTTATCAAAATTTTAGGCAAATGTGACTTTAGTTAAATTAAATAGTCACTACAACATTTAAATATTAGTACATTTTATATTTAAAAAAAGGCAACAAATCATAGATTTAAAAGAAAGAAAAAAAAATTCTTACAGAATATACCTAATAAAACATTTCTCGCGGATTTGACATTAAATCTCCAAATCATATTGACAAATTTATAAGCCGTAAACCAATATGAATTATGGTGAAATGATTGAAGTACCTCTGCTCTTAATAAGATATCTTGAATTCTTCAACTTCAATGCATCAAAAAAGTTTCTTACTTGATGTGCAACATTAATTAAAGAAAAAAACCCTCTAAAATTAATTTGCTTTTGATTGTATCTATATTATCGTCATCATCCATCTTCAAGATACCTACAAAATCAGTGCAAAGCAAACTAGAAATTGTAGACAATACAATATTTCAAACGCAAAAAAAAAAAAAAAAAAAAAAAAAAAAAAATCAAACCCAAAAAGAGCAACCTAAATAAATAATAATTAAAAAAAGATGTTCGACATCAACTATTGTAAATATATATAGACATAAAGTTCCAAAGGGATAATTATAGTAGATGGTCATTCGGTCAAAGTAATTATCAAACATGACCATTTATTGTATAATTATATATAATCAGTGTGTATTTCATGATAGTTAAATAATATTCAGTTTTTAAGTGTATCATAATGTATATTCAATGTATAGTTCATGTATAACTAATCTATAATATATAATTTTTTACGATTTTTGGCAAGCTATATGTATAATCATTGTATATTTTTTATGACTTTAGCTATTTATTATGTAAATAAAATATGTTGTTGAAAACTAAGTAACTTATTGTATATATTTAAAATTAATGATATACAACAAACCAAAAATTGAACAAATAATTTTTAATAAAATTATTAAAAAACTATTTACCCAAATGAGAGAGAAGGATTATTACAAACAAAAGAAATGAGTAGCAGCTAAATTTTTGTGTATAGAAAAAACAGAGTTTCTCCTCTCTCTGTTCCCTTTCATAATCCCAACAACAGGTAGACCCAATCTTGTTGATTTTTTCTGTATATATGATTTTATTGGAAATTCTGGGCCGTTTGTAAAGTTATGATCGGTACTTTCTAGTCGGTGGTCTTTCTGTTTTTATGATTTGAAAATCCTGTGTGTTTATGCGGCTGATTCCTTGTGTAAACGTGAGAGGGTGACTTTGCCTTTGGACTTGTAGGTTTTTATTGCATCCAAAATCACCTGTCAACATTTAAATTTTATGGGTTCATTTCAGTAATTTTTGGGCTTATAGATTTGGATGGGTTGGAACAGAAAGATGCAAAAGATGGTCTCTTTTGTCAATTGGGATACGGTGTTTTTTCGCCCTTTGTCAATTGCTGAGACTGTTCTTTTATTGAAAATGTTGCCATGTTGCTTTGCTCATTTTTATTGTTTATCAAAATTCAAGAGGTAATATAGTCATAATTAATTGCTTTGCCTTTTTTGTGCTTGTGTACTTTTCGTGTATGGTGAAATGCCCGACTGTTAACTTTTTGAATGTTTGATCAAGTATCAGGAATCCTTGAACGAGGAAATGGGATCAGAGGGGCCAAAATCTGTGACCATTCATGTCACAGGGTTCAAGAAGTTTCATGGTGTTGCTCAGAATCCTACGGAAACTGCAGTTAACAACTTGAAAGATTATGTTGAAAAGAGAGGATTACCTGCTGGTGTGACTTTGGGTAGCTGTACTGTTCTTGAAACAGCTGGAGAGGGTGGACTTCCGACATTGTTCAAAGTCATAGAGGAGTCCTCTTCAGGAAATAGTTCAAATAATGGACAAGTCATATGGGTTAGTTCTGCCAAGACAAACCTTCTCTTTGACTAATTTGTGTGAATTAATGTTTGCTCTTTCAACTGTTGTGAGCAGCAAATTACAGTAACAATACATAAATATGCACAGTAGTGAAACATGAATAGCTGGATGTGTGGTTCTTCTTTTCCTGATGCTTTCTATTTTATTTGCTATTTTGGTGGGTAAATGTATGTATTGAGCTAATGATCATACTCCTATAGTCCAGCAGCAACAAAAACACAAGGTGAGTTCTTTCCATCTATTAATCGAGGTGTACAGAAGCTGGCCCACACACAATGGTTATCAAAAAAGTAAATGATCATATACTCCTATAGTGCTAGATTGAGACCTTATTGTCCTGTCCTGGTTGCAGCCCGGAGCATTCTGCAGCTAGTCTATTATCAAATTCCACATACACCAATATAAAATGAATAGAGTAATATGACAGGGTACAGAAAGAAAAGACATAGAGAACTCAGTCATCTTCCGTGTTAGTTTTTTTGAGCTAATGATAGGAGTTGGCAATTAGCTGCTAAACCATTTCTCTGAGGAAGTTGATTGGAGGAGCGCCCATTTTCCTTCATTGACCCTTATAGATGAATTTGACTACAAAAAAAAGCATGCATCAGACTGTTCAACTATGTCCTAACTCATGGCTATCAAGTTTGGAGGTTGTAGATTGGATAAATGGAAGATAAGCCCTCTACCCTTGTGAAAGACCAAGTTTCATGGATAAACTTACGTGGATGGTATTTGGCAATACTAAAATTATTAGCAAATCTTTTTCTATGTTGTACCATTTTTGTTGAACCTTTAGTGTCCCAAAGGGAAACTACTTAGGCCTATGAGCTATTGCATAGGAGCGGGGGTTTACCCTGCACACCCAAAGGGTAGCGGCTGCAGGTTCCCCTTGTTATCAAAAAAAAAAAAAAACTAGGGCCATTACCATGTCATACATAATAGTAAAAACACACAAACTGATGCTAATTCATGACCAAGAGACTAGCAATTGAGTCTTTAGATTGAGAGTGCATGACTGAAGAAAAGAGAAGGCCAAACATGACCACTGTTGTTGCCTAATAGTTTAGCTACTAATCTGAGTGGGGTATCAGGATAAATAACCATTATTCAGAATTCTAGCATGCCAACTTAAATCCAAAGAAACTGGCAGTACATATCAGGTCTTCAATTTGCAAACAACAAGAGAAGACTCTTTGCGAAGGGGTGCCTTGGAATAACCGTTAAAGCTGTTGCCATGTGACTAGAAGGTCAAGGGTTCGAGCCTTAGAAACAACCTCTTGCAGAAATGCAAGGTAAGACTGTGTACAATAGACGCTTGTGGTCGGACCCTTCAAAGGACTCTGTGCATAGGGGGAGCTTTAGTGTACCGGACTTGCCCTTTAAGAGAAGACTCTTTGCATCATTGCATTGGATTTTAGCTTTTGCCTTAAAATGATATCATGGGATGAGTCTGATTGAAAATTCATAAAATCAATCCCGTATGCAATATACTCCCTCCGTCTATCTTTATTTGTTGACTATAATATTTTGGGATGTCGAACAATACTTATCCAGTTATAAAACCAGTGAATTTTTGACCATTTTATGTCTATTTCCTTAGTTTTAAATAGTATTCATTTTTCAATGTTTAGATGACTTGTGTTTAACAAGGGTGATTTGATAAAATTACTCTTTATCATTTACTACTTCTAAATTCCTGTGCCAACTCAATAGTGAAAAACATTGTTGCACAAAGGGATTATGATATAGGAGTAAAGTGAGAAGAAATGTATACATTAGTTATGTGTTTGTTTTTGACGGCTTCGATGCCTTCAAATTTTCCTTCCCCCAACCCAACACACACTTGGAATGCTTGGAGAAAAATAAGATGTGTTTGCTGATATAAAAGTCCTGTGCTATCTGTTCAGCTTCACCTTGGGGTAAACAGTGGAACAACAAAGTTTGCAATTGAGAGGCTGGCAGTAAATGAAGCCACATTTCGTTGTGCAGATGAACTCGGTTGGCAACCTCAGGTAAGGTGTTTCATTTCTTGACCGAGATGACCCAACCTGATATTTCGTGATGCTAATATTCTTATTGACTTTCCACAGCGATTGCCTATTGTACCAGAAGATGGAGGAATAAATCGAACAAGAAAGGTCTTTTCTATTTTTCATGTCATACTTAATCTGCTAAAGTGCTTTTTTTTTTTTTGTTTTGTTATCAGCTTCCCCATTCCCGGTAAGTTCTTTGCATGTATTCTCTCCATTGTCCTTGTGTCCTAATCTATTACTTTTTTGATGGTTGAAGACGTCTTGCTCTACCGAGTCAATCCTGGAGTTCTTAAAGAAGAAAGGGTTTGAAGTGACAATGTCCGACGATGCAGGTCGTTTTGTGTGCAATTATGTGTACTACCATTCTCTCCGATTCGCAGAGGAAAAAGGTCACAAGTCTCTGTTTGTCCATGTGCCTACCTTTAATAGAGTGAGTCAAGAGAAACAAATGGAATTTATAGCTGCTCTGCTGGAGGCTATTGCATCAACTTGTTGAATATCAGTACAAACTGGCTTCAAATGGAATTCATAGTTTCAAACTCTGTTGTTCAATTATGTATTCTGTTTTAGTTGTAGATAGACTCCCCCATGTGCAATGAACATCACTTGTTCATGTTTTCTTTGAAATTATGTGATAACTTTATGTTGATTTTATAATTGAAGTGGCTTTTAAGCTAAGGTTGCAGTTAATCTGTGTCAACTAGCCATTTGTCTTCTTTTTTTTCTTCTCCAGGTTGACAGATTCATAATTGGCTTTTAAGTAATCCGATTGTACTGACATGAGCGCTAGGACTGTTTTCACTCTTAACTAGAGATTTTGGATTCGAAAATTGGATATGAAAAAAAGTTCATAAATTATATTGGGAACGGCACCCTGATTGGGCGTTGCAGTGCACTATTTGGATCTAGTCAGGCTCAATTGCGGGGTTTGAACTTCGGGAAGGAAACCAAAAAAGAAAATCACCCAATTGTATCATTGAGCCATCCCCAGAATATCATCTCATGTTTGCAGTGTAAATCTTTCAGTGTCCATGAAAGTCTAGTTTTTCTTCCTTTCGTCAATTTTTTGTTTTAATTGTTATTTAACAAGCCATGATATTATTTTAGGGCATGTCGACCAATATATTTTTTATTAAAAAATTTTCATGTATTGTTGGTTAACGTTTTTGGCTAATATTTTCTGTATGAAAATTTATTTTACTTGATTCTGTCCTCTTTGTTCTTCAACAAATCTCATCTTCACTCACATAGTTACGCCCCTGCCTCCTCTAGTATTTGTTTGGACTATATCTAATTGCTTTTCAAATAATATTTTTGTTTTACGTACCAAAACACAAAGAAAATATTTATGAAATTCTGCTTATTTTTTTAGAAAGCATTTTCCAAGTAAACCACCTTTAGCACCATCACAAGAAGTTGTCTTTATATTATTGTAGAAAAAATGTCACTAAAAGTTCCTGTTCGATGGTTGATCAGCCAACATTCTGAAGCAACTTGAAAAGTTGTCCTGTATCTCTCTTCTCTCCACAATCGTGAGAAAGAAATTCAGGATGATCGAGAGGGAATGTATTCTTTTAGTTATGTTTTGAAAAGGTCTTGCTATGTAGAGTAATTCTTTGAAAGTATAAAATTCCCTACATAATTTATGTTACTAATACCCAAAAGAAAGGTGTTGATATTATATGTGAAAAATCAAAATTTAACAGTTCCCACCATCCCTTTTTTTTTGAAACAAATAAAAGGAAAATTAAACCAATAATCTAGCTAGATGTTCGTACAGAATTACCAAGCTTGTATCTGACATGGAAACTTTTAAGGGAACAAGGGGAATTTAGGATGCAAATCAAATTACGGGACATACATTTATGGACCACTTTGGGTGAGAGTGAACAATCTTCTTGAACATCTTGAAACCAATGCCTTTCTCATCATAAGTGGTCTACGACATATCTTAAAATGATTTGAAAAATAACCTTTCATTACTCACCTCATAATTACATTTTTAACCTAATTCTAAGTTAACATTGTAGAATCAAATCACTATCCTCGATCAGGATCTCTCATAAACTCCGCTGAACATGGAGAGAAAATGCAAAGAGGAACTCGAAAAAAAAGGAAAGGGGGCTGCAAGACTTTTAACCATTAACAAATATGAAGGCTAGTCTTTGTTTACAAACTTATGACAGTATTATACCTAATCAAACAGCAATTACATATATTCGACCATTGTATTACACAGCCATTACAAAAAGCCCTAATGAAACACAAAATGCTTTCAACAAGATATCCATAACCACACTGACATGACAAGAAAAAATAACTAGATAAAACCCCGTCTGCATCCAGGATCAACCCACAATAACAAATCTGCATCACTTTAAGCCTGTAAAAAGAGGTGCAGAAAATAATCAGAGGCAACTTATTCAACCCTTACACCACGCAAAATATTAACACCTACACATATTCCAACAGCTTTGATAAATTATGGTATAACTACCTTGTTAGCAATGTTGTTAGAAAGCCAATCAAGTCCCTCATAAAGCCCCTCTCCAGAAGTTGCACAAGTGCTCTGGATGTACCTGATAAAGCAAAGATCCCAATTTAGAAAGTCCTCAAAAAGTAAGCAAATCATTCGCAGGCACTAGCAAAGTGCTTACCAGTGACGCTGCCTGAGGGAGTGCAGTCCAAGCTTATCAGTTATTTCGGCAGCATTCATTGCATTAGGAAGATCTTGTTTGTTAGCAAATACAAGCAACACAGCATCCCGAAGTTCATCCTGGGACAGACAATAAATGAGTCCGGAGTCCACAGGTCACTCAAGAAAGTTTAACTGAAAGATTCCCATGTTTATCTTCTACTTGCCATCTAATAAAATAATGAGAAGTAGCTATGGCTACAAAATCAGAACATATAGAGCAATGGTACGAATGAGCTGTAAGTAGCAAAGTAGGTGGTTGAATCAAAACTCTCATGGACCTTCCCCACTGTCCCTGGCCTATTTTGTCTGTATGCAAAGCACAGTGAGAAAATTTAACCACTCTTAACATTTGCTTAAATCACAAATTGAAGAAAAACTCATCCTTACAATCTTCTCACATCCATTCTTCCGAATAACTTCTAAGATGTATTACCAACTTATTAATGGTGAATCTGAAATATTAGAAGGAAACAAGTTGATGAGTGAGTTCAACTTATATTAGTCCAATATTTGTTAAACAAAAATCCTTGTGCACAGAGAATTTTGTCAAAGAAAATCAAAGTACATTTACAATTGATTATCTCTACTTGAACTAAAAGTAAGCACACAAATTCAAGCTATACAGCTCAAATGTTTTAGATACCACATGCTTACTTTCTGTAAGCAAAAATAATCCTGTCAGTGTGGACAAGGATAATTACCTCGTTCAACATCCTATGCAATTCATCCCTTGCTTCTACAACACGGTCTCTATCATTGCTATCAACCACAAAAATGAGACCCTGAGTGTTCTGGAAGTAGTGCCTCCACAACGGACGAATCTGCCAAAAATGAATGACAAATGAAGTTAAACCTATCAGATAATTGTTCAAAAGCTTCATTCCATGGAAAGGATGAAGGTGACACGAAATATCAAAAAAGATGTAGAAAAGAAAAGGGAAGAAGTGGTAAGACTTATTTTCGGCATATGGTATAGTATATACAAGGGCCAGAGCGATGCAAGCACATACAGCCTTAGGGGAAAAAAGATTATACCTTGTCCTGACCTCCGACATCCCAAACAGTGAAGCTGATGTTCTTGTACTCAACAGTCTCCACATTGAAACCTGAAGATTGTCGATTATTAATAATAGCTCATTGAAGCAAGTAAGGTATCATTTGCATGAGTGTACATTTTCCATAAGCTGACAAGTACTTCTTGGAAAAAGTTATCTTTTCAATGGTCACCAAGAATATACATTGATAGAAAAGATACCATGAGCTAAACTGTCACTGAGAAACCTTGAGAAGTGCAAGAGCATCACTTTGCTAAGACTACTCACCATAAAGAACCAAACCAGAGAGAGGCAGACAGTAGGAGGGATAGGTTATAACCACTAATCATTTGCAGCGAATGTCATCAGGAAGAAGGATTTGTAGAACTTTCTAACACCATTCATATTCTTTATTTATCAAAATAGTAGGTTATTTTTGTGAGTAATGAGTTGCACGCAGTGCCAAGACAGAGCAGTTCAAATGGAAAGCTTTCTCCACCGCCAGCCTTGCAGTTGGAGGCTTCGAGTCATCCAAGAAAGTGGGGACCAGCCACTATTGACACCTAGGGAGATGAATCGAGGGTGGGCAGATGTGGTTTACCAATAAAAAGAGAAGTAGTTGCACAACATAAGTCGACCCTCACATTAAGGTCTGGCACTAATAAATATCATGCAACATACCTACTAATATACACATCCAGAGACCAAGTCAAAGTAATAAAGTATAAATGCTATGCCTAACCAATGCATGTGGGGATAGAACAGGCAAAAAGGCATGTTTCATGCCTTACAACCAAATGGTAAATGCAGAGATCATTACAGCAAGAACACTGCTTCTATATGCAGCTGATCTACATACCAATTGTAGGAATAGTAGTCACGATCTCTCCCAGCTTCAACTTGTACAATATGGTGGTCTTACCAGCTGCATCAAGACCAACCATAAGAATGCGCATTTCCTTCTTGGCAAAAAGCCGACTAAAGAGCTTGGTGAATGTGAGCCCCATTCCGCTTACTTGATGATGATCCCTACACCACAAAATTACACAATTAAATCATACCATTTCTGCCTTCAAAATTCGGATCCATATGTTGATTCGTACCAAGTTGCAGCTATTCTACACATGGATCTGAATGACAAAGCTAAATTATCACATTGCCAAGCAAAATCAACTTTTGAAAAGCTAAAATTCAAAATTTCATGATACAAACCACTACACATTACAATTTTCACATAGATCGAAGCAGTACAATGACTCTCAGCTAAAGGAACACAAATTAACACCAACAATGAAACAAGAAAAACACATCTGCAGCTACCAAACGCTTAATCTAAGATAGATAACCTCAAATCAAAGGCTTACCAGCTGCTCACAACAAATGCAGCAAAAAAATCCCCACAAAAACTGAATTTCAACATGAGATTGAACACATTTTGGCATAAAATCAACTAGAGACATTCGCAAATCCATACAAAACGATTCCAAAGCAATAAAAAAATCACTCAATCTTCAGATCATAGCATAATAAAACATATTTACACAAACGAAAAAAAATGAAACAAAAAAACGCATCAGCAGCTACTAATTCATAAATCTGATATGGAAAACCACAAATCACATAAATGCAGCAAAAATCCTCCACCGAAACTGAATTTTAAATCTTAGCCTAAAAATCAACCTCAAATCCAAACAAAAATCGATATCAATCGAAATTCTCGAAAATATTACAACAGATGCATGGAATCGAAGAGAAAAATGAATGAAAATAGGAAGATTTACCTGAGAAGAGCTTTTGGAGGAGGGATCTATTGAGAGAGAAACCTGAGATTAACGCTGAAATATGAAAAGAGCGTTAAAGAAATTTGATGCAATAAATAAAGGGAAGGAGATCTTCTTGGTATTACTAAAATGGCATTACGGGTTTCATGAAATTACCTGAATGCCACTCGATTCCAATGGTGGGTGCGTTTTCTTTTTCCACCGTCAGTCTGTTTCATCTACGTTGGCAACTGCAATCACATACTGCCACGTATATTTCTTTAATTTCTGTAATTAGAAGCGATTATTAATTTAATTAATCACGGTTTTTATGTTTAGTTTTTGTTAGAACTCAAAACATGTTGGCTTATTGAGTAAGGAACCACCGCTAATGATAGTTCTAAAGCTTACTCAACTCAACATTAGAGAGAATCAATTAAGAGAAGATATTTCTCATTTTTAAATATGAAAACTAGGTGAAGTAAACTGAATACATTGCAATATTTATACAAGTTGAGAAGAAACATCTAAATGTCCTAATTCTAATAGTTGTCCCTCTCCCTTCTCAAGTTGAAGGTGGTAATCACGGCCAACTTGTCCATTATGACAGAATGTTTGATTCTAGTGAAAGTTATCATGAGAATATGATCACAAGTGTTGATATGATGAAGTAACAATAAACCTTCTTCAAGTTTAGATCTCACAGAATGACAATTTATCTCAATGTATTTGATTCTATCATGAAAATAGGGTTCTTAGCAATGTGAAAGACATATTGACCATCATAATATACGGAAAAAAAATTTCAATCAGTGAAACAGTTAGTTCATTAAACAACTATGTAGCTACACTAATTCTCCAACAATCTTTCTTAATGATTTATGCTTAGCTTATACTGAGGATAAGGAAATGATTTCTTGTTTCAAACCATATAGGGACTTGTTAGGCTTGCAAACTAGTCCTTTGATCCGAAAGAACATCCATATACACCAATTATTTATTCAAATTGGTATATATCCCATTGTTTCTTTGAAGCAATGGTAATCAGTGCCCTCACAATTATCATTATGACAATTGGGGAGAAGGTCTCTATGTAGTCTATTCTATGACCTTTTTATCTTCCTATACTTCCACCAACTTTGTGTTTTATCTTATATATCCACTTACAATCAATCGCTTTCGTACCAATATTTAAAGGCATAAGGGATCAAACACTATTATCATTTAAAGCAATAAATTCTTGAGTCATTATTTGTTTGCTAAGCAGGATCAAGAGCAACCTCTTCATATCTAGATGTCTCACTATCATAAGTAATATTCAAAGCAAAAATTAACTATTAAATTTAAATCTTCAAGAGAAATATGATCTTAAGAGAAAAATAAATAGTTAGAAATGAAGGATATGACGTGGATTATCGTGAAGTAGGTATAAAGTGAATATAATCAAATAAGTATGTTGGTAACTTGTGAGTCCTATAAGGCATTCTACTCACAACATTAAGTTGTGGGATAGGTTGAGATGGAGATGAGGGCATTTGAGACGAAGAGCGTAAAGATGTAGACTATGAAGACGCAATAATGCAAGAATGAGGAGATAGGGATAAAAGCTCAAGAGATGATGGAGGAATAGTGTCATGTGGCACCCTTTGATCACACTAAATAGAGGGATCAAATGAGAAATAGGAGGTGGGGAGAAAGATATTCAAGCAAAGAAACACACTTAAAGGGAGAAAAAGGAAAAAGAATAGGATCTTTAGCTAACTCAAAAAGAAATATTGCTTCATAAAAAGTAACATCCCTGAAGATATGCAGCCTGTCAGTAGTTAGACTTAGCAACTTGTATCTTTTAGTACGAAAGAAATATCCTACAAAGACATGTGGAGATGTCCTAGGTTCAAAACTTGGTTCTTTGGGACTTAGTTGTAGTAAGATAGCACAAGCAACAAAAATTTCTTAAATGTGAGTAAAGGGATCTTTTTATTGTATAACAACTCACAGGGGTATTTGATATTGAGAGGTACAAAGGAAAATTTATTTATGATGTAGGTAAATGTTAGTATACACTCACCCCAGTACTCTACTTAGAGTTTAGATTGAAAAAAGAATACTATAACTGTTTCAATAATGTACTTGTATTTTTTTCTCCACGACCCCATTTTTATTTAAATTTGAATAGACAACTTTTTTAAAAACAAATAAAAAAATCCCTTTAGATTGAAAACTAAGAATGAATGCAGTGCTAGTGTGTCACACCCCATGCCCCGTTAGGGTGGACTGGCACCCGTTGCCGATAAGGCCCGGGAGAACCAACTCGTACTAT
>JAPFFP010000088.1:371402-387087 GCA_026153255.1 Solanum medicagineum | reverse complement strand
TAACAAATTATCATTAAATAGTGAAAACTCATATAGTCTATTCAAATATTGTACAATACTGTATTGTATAATACTATACCATACGATATAGTACAGTACCATACATCATGAAACCACGGCAAAACACCATCCAATAAGGGGGTGCAAAAATTAAACCGAACGATAAATCGAACTGATAAAAACGTTATTGGTTTATTGTCATCGAATTATTAAGTTATCGGGTTTTTAATAGTTTTGAAAAAATAATTATTAGGTTATCGATTTGATATTGAGTTTTACTATTCGGTTATTGAGTAAATTAATAACCCAATAAGATTATAATAATTTACTATTTTACCCCTTCGTTAATATTAAATATTTATAATTTAATAGTAATATTACACTATACCAGTACTTTACCTATTTTAATATTTTACAATACTTAAGTTATTCGTTACCCATATTAATATTTAGCATTTAATCTTTCGTACTCCATCTGTTTTTATTAATACAAATTTTCATTCTCATCCTTATTGAATAAATAAAAAATAAAATTATTAAAAAATTTAAAATTAATAGAAAATAATTTTATTAATTAAATATATTTAAAAACTAAAAACTATAATTTATAGAATGGAACCCTTGTCATCCAAACTAGCTGTTAGATGGCGGTAAAAGTGAAGCTTTATTCCCATGGATCCAATATTTTTTGGTAAGCTTTACAAGAACCGATGCAGGTAATAAGGTGTAAAAAGGCCAAAATGGAGCCACACTAATGAGGGTGAAGAAGAACGAAAACAGCTTATCGTCAGCATTTACAGCCTCTAGGAACACTTTCCCAGGTACAGAAAACCATGCCGTAAAATTCTAATCTCCATTGTGATCTAACTCAACAAAATCTTTGATTTACTGTTGCAGATTCTTGGACAATTTGGCTGTCCATTTTTTCTTTTTTCACTTTGAAATTGAAAGCCCAATTGGATTGTAAGTGGAAAAGATAAGATCACCCGAGGTAGTACTTAGAGATTGAAGCGTAACCTCTTCTTCAGAGGTTTGAAATTTGTTGTTCATTTAGGGGTTTTGGTGGCTTTTAGGCCCCAACTTATTGAGACAATCCTGACCACATGTTAGGATTGAACTAATTAGGTGTCCTTCAAAGACTATCAGTGACGCGGTTAACATGGTTTGGTCAATCAACCTACCTTCACAAGGTAGAGATGAACAAGAAATCACCTTATAAAATTCACTCAAAATAAAAAGAGGTTCATACAAGTGTTAACGTAACACTTGTGTATCACAAATTTTCCCCTACACAAAACTTCAAAGCCCCAAGGACTATATTGTGGATGCTGTTAAGTTAGAAGGAATGAACCTCTATTTGTAGAGTCATAAACATTTTCTTACGAGAAAGAGAGAATTTTTATTTTCTTTTTCCTAAAGAAAAATTCAATTAGGGTAAGAAACTCAGGGCAAATGTCGAATAAATAAAATTCTAGTTGCACATGAAGTGCAGTGCTTTGGAAAAATGACCTGGGAATTATTGCCCATGATCAAAATAGCCACTTCGTTTTACAAATGATGAACTAGGACCTAAAGGTCAATGAGTGCATTGACAACAATAAAGTCTCAGAAAGACAAAAATACAATAGGTTATTTCTTCCCATATGTCATAACCTTGGTGGACAGTTACCTAGTGCCTGTTTCTAGTGGGAGGCAGCTCGTATTCTTGGAATTAGTTGAGTAACATATCTAATTTTTGAATTGGTGATGGACAGATATACTGTCAAGGAGAGGAGGCTCATGGCAGAATGATAATGACATAGTCGAGAATAATCTGTAATGTCAAGCAATCATACATATGATGTAGGGGAGAGTATGTGTAACATGTTTATTGACCAATATATCTGCTTTGCCAACTTTTATAGTTCTTGAATTGTGGATGAATTCTATTTATCGATGAGTACTGTAGTTTCTCAGTTTGAAAGGGAAGATTATCTTGCCGGACAATTGAAGAGGACAGTTTATATTTTGGTTTACTTACTCCACCAACAGTATTGTGAAAACCAACTAAAAGGAATGGGATATGGTTTGTTGATTGAATATTTCATCTCTATACTGTAAAACCATGTTGTTATTAGCATAGATGATATTATTGATAATTTCCAGCCATGTTTTAGTGTAAAAACATGTTGTTATTAGCATAAATGATATTATTGATAATTTCCAGTTATGTTTTATTGTCGAGAGAAGTTGTAATTGTCAGAAACTACTTGAACTAAGAATTTGTTGTACCCTTCCATTTCTCAGTAATTTTTTCTTCATGTTATATGCATCTGATAAATCATCCTCTCCTCGTTTCCCCCCTCTGTGCTTGTAATAATGTTGAATAACTTGAAATCTTTAGGAAATAGGCAAGCAATTAGCTTTTTGTTGCAAAAACAACTTGTTGTCTTCGTTTGTTTTTCCCCTGTTTTGCATATATCCCTTATGCATTTTCAATGAAGTCCTATTTTGCTCGTTGAATTTGATAAATCCTTTCGAAGTGGTCAGTTGCTGATGTTGATTTCAGGAACTGTTGGTGTGGTCCACAGTTTACATGAATTTAGCACTCATATTTGTTGACATAGGAATGCTGGATTCTTTCATCTTTATGAGTAAAATGTAATGTCAGTTATCACCTTTTCCAAGCGACAAAAGGGTACTCATGCTGATTACAACATTTGTTCTGTCTTGCAGAGAGACTAGAGATACAGAAAACTCCATTTGTTGATGCTACTTAAGATTTTCATAATTACAAGCTTCTGTCTTCTACTTAAATGTAAACAAAGTGGAAGTAGTTATTCAATATTTAATTGCCCAAAGAAGGTGATGATTTCATGCTATTTGGAGGCTGCTCGAATAATTGTTTGCAAGGTGATGCAACTTATTTGATTTGAGTTTGTTACTTTACTACCTTAATACATGATACCGGTGTGCTTGTTTTTAAGTAACTTGAGGGCAGTTGCCAGTTGAGATTGTAGTTAATTGCTATATTTTTTCTGGTTGCAGATCCCTGGTTTATGAATTCATAAAGCTAGTTTATGCATGGGGATCTCAGTTGTCCTGTTGGAAAGATGTGTATGAATATGACAACCTCTAGCTTCTGAAAAGAGTACGCTGCTTATCCGCTAATGTCTGTGGTATGTTAAAATTCTTGAAAAGATCAGGGAGTCTTAGATGCTGAGGTCCACCAATGTTAGTCAACACTAACTTTTTTCGCTTAAGTGTTGAATAAAAACATTTGGCTTTTTGATGGCTTCACGACTTGACCTCAAAAAGAAGAAGAAAACTACACAGGAGTACACATCAATCTCTTTTTCCAGATCTCTCTTCAATAGGTATCTGTCTCTACTTATCATTTAAGATCTTCAGCCCTGAAGAATTCACCACACAAGTCAGTACAATGTGGTCATAACCATTATTTAGGGGGGAATTTTGTTTGATGAAAAGCGATTCACGTATGTGGACAAACAATGATTTGACTGTTGTAAAGGTTGTGAAAAGCTGTCCTTGGTGTGTTGGAGTTTACCTTCATTGAATGTTTTTCTTTTTTCTATTTATGCTGGTTTCGAGAAGTTCTGTTATCCGTCAAAGTTTTCCATGGTTGCTAAGTATCCTAAATTCTTTTCATTTGGGCACGTAACTAACAGATGGAATATCCTGAGTAGACACTCCTTCTGCTTTCAATTTCTGTCACGAACCAACCCAGGGGTCGTGATTAGTGCCGATTGGGCACCCAACCAATATATAAACGACAACCTAAATAGCTAATAAGACTTTCCATTCAAATAGAGGCCTTAAACAAGGGGGATCCTCTTTCTCTTCTTGTCTATTCTAGGTGCTGAAGTTGTCCAGAAGTTTGAATGCACTTCACATTATTGGTATGTTCGTCATGTTGTTGGTGTCAGTTTGACAGAATTAGTTGACAGTTTCAAGGGAAGGAAATGCCTTCTCATACATTACTATAGAAATCCACTCTATTATAAATAATTCAATACCACATACAGTAATCCTACTAAAGGAGAAAAATGAAAATTCTATACTCTTATGCATTAAGAATATGCAATCATTCTATATATGGTGTAATAGGGGTCAGCAAAAGTATGCCGGCCTCACAAATGAAGACACCAAAAACATATAAATATAGGTAATAAACTTACTATACTAGCATTGATCATGATCTGCCTGAATTTTGTTGCTCGTTGGTTTTCCGACTTGTAAACATTCAATTGGAGGTTGAGTAGGAGTATATAACTCTCCGAACGTCTGCCAACAGAATGGATCATACATGTGGTAACGCTCTTGTATTGGCTTTAGTTGGATATTTGTCAAGGTCACATCTTGACATGGCATACTGTCACTGCACGCTAGATGCACCGGTTTTACTGTATATGTTCCTTTAATTCGCTCGTAGTTGATTCCTGATAAGGCCACTGCAGATGTTTGGTTCTTGCATTTGCTCTTGTCACAATAGAATTGATCAATTACAATCGGTAGCTGGACTTCGTTCATTTGAATGTTTGAGAAAAACACTCCTTGTACTGACCCTGACCCACCCTGCATAGTAGTATAATCGAATGTTAATGTCCGTTGTAGATACACTTGAACTCAAATTCCTGAAATCCGGTTGGTGAAAATGTATACTGAATGTTGAGACAACATAAAATTTGTCTGGTGGATGATGCAAAATGTCTCATTATGGAAAAGCATACCTGCCATGTCTTAATCCTGACACCGTTCATCGTGTTCTGCATAACAACATCTTTGACAGTAATATTTGAAACACAAGCCTTTGTATTGTCTTTCCCTAGTCCTCCAATGCTGATTCCATGTCCTGGTCCACAATTTATGTTGTGTACATACACATTGGTGCATCCAGTTTGTATCGACACACAGTCATCTCCTGTACAAATTAAAAAAAAAAAAGTCGATGAGTATTTTTAGTGTGTACTAACATTTTAAACAGAAGAGCCAAATATATGTTTGGCTCTTTTGATGTTCAAATTGTTTATGTTATCATAAAGTTGTCATCCAGGTTTCCATCTTATTTTGAAATAAATGACAAAGGAACAAATTTCCTTTGTGTGGGGCTAAAAGTCTGTTGATATTGATATTACTCTTTTACTATCTGGACAAGATCAGTTTTTTGCAGGTAGGGCTTAAAACTTGTGGTGCAAAAATTATACATAAACAGATAGGTGGTTGCAACGCGTTGAAGAGTAAGTGGTTAAAAATTTCAAGAATGTGGTCCTTATGACCTTATCAATGTGGACAATTTTTTGGCATATTCTTTTATCAGTTATTTTTGTTGTGAAAAATTCCACTCAGAAGCCTCATCTCTTGAGCATTGACTGGTTTGTAGTATTTACTTGAACTAAGTTGAGTACAGTAATTACCACAAGCAATGTTGGAACTGCGGATTAGCGCGTCTTTGGAGTTCTGTAAATGAATTCCATCTGTATTTGGACTATCTCCGGGAGATGAGGCTGTGAAATTGTAAACTGCTACCCCTATGCAATTGTCAAATTTGAGATGACATTGTTGACTATTCTGAACTGTGATGCCTGTTACAGTAACATTGAAACTCCCATAGAATCGTAGAGCCTGCATTCAACATTTCGTTTAGTATTCAGTGAACACAGTTGATTCAGCTTGAGAAAACATCAAGTGTTTGAAAATTGTCCTTACTGTTGGCTTAATGCTTGGCATTTTCCCGCTAAGCGAGCTATTTATCTGCAACACAAAAGAGCATTAGAAAGGAACCAAGATCGAAACTAGATATCCAAGATTGAGAGATAATTACAGGAGTCGGAGGAGGTCTCAATATTGTCTTGTTTAACGGGATGATTAGTTTTAATTCATCATCTAGAGGATCATCATATGGTGTATCTTGCCACCAAACTGCTCCTCTCCCGTCAATCACTCCATTTCCTTTGATTGTAATTCCTACCAATTTGGTAAATTCAAGCCATTGCATAAGACCTGAACCCCAAGATTTGGCATCTGTTGGAGCTATTATTGTTCCATCAAGCTGCAAAACAGAGCATATGAGTCCCTAATCTGCAACTTTAAGACTGAATTGTATGACGGTTCTTGAATTTGGTCTGATGTATTTGAACTAGTATCAACATTATGATTTGAAGTCGCGTAATTCTTGAAGACAGACTAAACCTTTTAGCATATATATAGCCTAAAGATTGCTGCTTTTTTTTTTTAATGCTGATAAACTATATAATGACTTTTACATTATGCTGATAAACTATATTCTTGACTGACCTGAAAAACAATGTTGTGCTGACAGTATGGACCTGAGAATGAAATTGGTCCTACGAGAAATACATGTCCCGATGGAACGATCATCGTCGAAGCTTCCACTTTACAAGCAGCTGCCCATGCAGCTTGAAATGCCTGATTTGCCATCACAAGAATTAAAGATTTCATGGTTAGTAAAATTAAAAATATGCAATTCTTTTACCTTCATTTTTATTAGGTGATTAGTATGTTATCAAAATTTTCATAAACATATTCAGTTGTAAGTTGAGTGGGTGCCACCTCATTTCTCTCTATGACTCTGCCAGCAATTCTGTCTTATGTTATTTGTATTATTAGTTTTGCCTTATTAAATATATACTGTTGTACTCCCAAAGTTAGTTTAATAATAATACAACACTGGAATTGTCACAACTCACAGTTACCTAACTATTTGTCCTGTCAACATGAAATTATTTGTGAATTTCCATAACTGTTTTCATCAACTTTATTCACAGTGATACCCGTGAGACCTTCTATGAACTGACATTTTGGCAATTGAGCTCCAAAATTTGGTAAAATCGGACTATAGTACAGAGCCAATTGTCTAATCCTGAGTGAATTACTCGTAATAAAGTTTAGTAATCATGCGCGAAAATTTGAGTTTACCTTAGTATCATCGGTCTTTCCATCTCCAGTAGCACCGAAATTCCTCACATCAAAGATGTTAGTCGAAGGTACATTGTCGTAGCCTCTGGTTGGCGGATTAGTTGGTGTAGTAGGTGATGGAGACGTGTATTTTGGCTTCGGTTTGCTCATATTCTTATGATGATTATTACTGCCATGATATTTTCCTTTCTTCTTGTACAAAGAAACAGAGGATGTTCTTGTTTGGTGTCTCCAATGCTTACCTCTTCTTCCATTACAAACCTCAACATTTGATGATGACCACACCAGAAATGTAACTAGGAACATAAATGTGAAGCTCCTAAAGCTTAATCTTCCCATAATATTTATTTACTTTTTTGTAGTTGTGGAAGAGAGAAACAGTGGAGAAGTTTTTTTTTTATTTTTATTTTTTACTTAGACAACAGAGGAGCTATCTGGTGGTTTATATAGGAAAGAATATGCAAAGTGTTAAAATATAAACAGTACATGCAGAAGCAAAAAAGTTTTTTGGTTTTAATAATATATATATGCATTTATGTCATTCATTCTTGGTCCCCCTATTTTAATTAATAAACTTCCTTCTCTTGATGTGATTTTGTTTGGCTGGAAAAAATAATATTGTTACCCTTTATCTCGCCATCTTTGGCATATGGTGTTAAAAAAGAAAGAACAAAAATGTTGGTTTCAACTGCCATGCAAATAAGGGAAATTTAATTTACATAACACAAAAATTAAGTATTTATTTACTTTCTTAACTTTAAAAATGTGTTTTAAGCACTTTTTGTTGTTATTTAAAAAGTGTTTAAAAGTCAAAAAAAAAAAAAAAGTCACTAAATTTAGATTTTCATTTGTTCACACTACAGATGATTTTTCTTCTAGCAATAATACTTATTCTCAGAATCACTAAAATTTAGCAACATTTATATAGAGTGATGATTATAAATATCATACTCCTTTTGTCTTATTTTGAGGTTAAGAAAAACATTCAAAGACAAAATTTACATCATATTTTGCATTATTATTCTTTGTAAAATCATAAACATGTAGTATAATTTATCTCCTAAAAAATATAAAAATTCAATAAATGAAAGGGCAAAAATAGTTTCAAACATTCATCTTGAACTTTGAACAACTTAAAAATTTAATTAATTTAAGAGGGAGTATTATATTATTACTGATAAATAATTACCAAAAAATCTTTTATTTATCGCGGCGTCACCTGTCGTACTTAAGATAGATATTGTTTTATTTTATTTTTTTCATGTAGTGTCTTTTCAGGCAGAAAAATGATTAGAAAATAATTTTAAAAGCGGTATATTTGTTGGATTATATTTAGTATGATCTTAGCAATTATATGTTGCGGTTATTACTATTATTGTTTTCACCAGAAGGGCTATTAATATTTGTTTGTTGTAATTTTTTTTAATTATAAAAGCCAAAAAGATGGCACGTGGTTACTGATTATAACAGCTCTTTTATGATCACATGCAACCTTCACGGGCTTAAGTTTTTTGTACCTTTAATTTGTCTTCCCTAGCAATAGTCCCTCACTTATATTTTGTCCCTCGCCTATATAAAAAGTACGCTTTGAATATAATAACATTAACTCAATTTAGAGGAATTCCCCCAATGTATAGCAAATACCATCATACTCCCATTTGTTTGATATTGTCATGAGACAATAGGAGAATTTTATTTGTTTGTGAATAATTAGTAGGATGAGGTTTATGTATAGTATACGTAACAAAAAGGATCACATGCTTTAGCTGTTTATGAATGGTGGGTTTAAAAAAATAAAATTGTGCTCTCATGTAGGTGTTCTTTTGCACTTTCTTTTTTTATGTGAACACAAATTGCTATGATTGAACATCACAAGGGTACTTTTGACTTTTCAATCACATTCAATTCTTCCTTTTCCAACTAAACTTTTTATACCAATATTAGTGTAGGAAATAACCTCCTTTATCTCATATACATTTTACTTTTCTAAATTTTAATTATAAAATTATATCATGTGTGTTATTATAAATTCTACCGCGTAGGAGTGTAAACATTTCATATTTAATTTTTTTTTGGCATGACGATCCAAATTATGTTTGAATGTGATGTTTAAAGTTTCATATGATCAAATTGTAGGCAACTTTAACTTCAAACACCCTTTGACGAAAGAAAAAACTCCAAGGAGGTCCTTCAGCGTTTTGTAATTAAGGTTTAGGCAATTCTTCGACATAGTTTTTAATATATAAATTAGAAATTTAACATGATATTAAAAATAAACTCAATATAGACCCTAGGAAGTTGGACAATTGCGGAGGTGAATATACACTTAAATCTTGATCCATGAATATAACGTATCGAACTGACCAATGAAACTTGTAGGGGTAAAAGGGAATCATAAATTATAACTAAAGGAAAACAAAAATAATGCAAGTCTGTCATATCTTAAATTTAAATTTGCAAAATGCAAATTAAAGCAAATTTTGAATCACATTTATTACTATATTAAAAGCTTCTACATCTCTTGTTTCAAAAATCTATATCTATACACAAGAATATTTTGCCAACTTTTATTATCTGGCAAAACTAAAATTTTCTTAGAAAGGAAATTTAATTTGAACCTCACCATCGCATGTGTAGGAGCCTATGAGTAGGTAATGTTGGAGGGAAGGGGTCATTTTTTTTTAAAATTAATTAACAAAAAATAGATAATTCTTTTTTAATCGGAAAGAGTATATCCTCAACAACAACAATACATTCAGTGGAATCCCACTAGGGAGATTAAAATGTACGCAAACCTTACTACTACTTCATAGAGATAGAGAGACTGTTTTCGGAAGACCCTAGCTCGTCAGACTAAAGAGTATATCCTCAAGGTATAAAACATTAATATGTTTTATAGTTATCTTTTATTTGTATTTGCTTTTATCTCATAAAAAGCTCCTTTTTTTTAAAAAAAAAAAAAAAAAAAAGAGTTTCTTCACATGTATGTGAAGTTATAAGCAAGTTGTATGCCTAATTACCAAAAAAAAAGTTGTATGTCAAATTACCAAAAAAAAAGTTGTATGTCTACATCACCCTACCTGTTAAGCTAAGACATACAGATAGACAGTATTTTGGAACCACAATTCATTTTTTCCACCCAACAAGTTTTGTCTTTTGCACTTTGACCTCTATTATCTGTCTTTTTCTTTCAATCCATTAAATTAAACCTCTTGCATCTATTTCTATCTATATGGATACATATTTCACTGCTCGACACTTGTATTTCATTGGTTCCAAAAATATATATCATTTGATGTTTAATTTTAGAAAGGAAAAGAAAACAATAAGAATCATTTATTAGTTTGTTTTCAATTTCATTCTTACTAAAATTAGTGGAGTACCACTTAAAATTATATGTCTAGATAATTAAGACAAATACACCCCCGTCCCATTTTAATTGTCATGAATTGCATTTTTCGAAAGTCAAGTTGACTAATTTTTAAAGTTAAATTAGATTAAACAAATGTGATATTTGAAAATAAAAATTTAGATATTCAAAAACTATAATAAAGGTATTTATTGATTGCAACTTTTTTTATATCGATAAAAAAAATATATTTTAAAATATCTATCAAAGATTATTTGACTTAGAAAAAGAAAATTATGATGATTAAAATGGAATGAAGAAAGTACTACTCCATATGATTGATTTTTAGTCTAGATTTGGATTTAGTATAGAATCCAGTGAAATTAGAGTAAGTAAAAACTTACAACTTACTCCCCCGTCCATTTTTACTTGTCCCTTGTTAACTTGACACAAATATTAAGAAGTACTCCCTTTGTTTCATATTAAGTGAATTGTTAGGTCATTTCATACATATTAAGAAAAACAAACAAAGATAAAAGTTAATCATTTTTTTCATTTTACCCTTTTCAAACTTTACACACTCATTTAATGTATCATTTATTTCTCATACAAAACTCAACCTTGAAAACTTGACTAATGAAGGGTAAAATTGACAAAAAATTTCAACACGTCCCTTGAAAAGTGAACAATATTAAAACATCAAAAATTTCCTAATAATTAACTTGATATGAAACAGAGGCACTAGTAAATAATAGAGGTAATTTACCAAACAACCCTTTGATTGTAACAAATACAATATCTTGAAAAATATCATATGAAAATGATTATAATTGATGATAAGTGTAAAGTAGGAATTAAGGGTAAAATTATCTCCTGATTTCATAAACTGGACAATTATTATTGGACATCTATTTTTAATATCGTGGGCAAGTAAAGATGGACGGAGAGAATAAATAGGGTGATGAACGCATTGGTTGAAACTCGAATTCCAAATCCACAAAATTAAATTTTTACATTATTCTTTGGTGTGTGTAACTTATTAAAAGACTAATTATTAGGGCATGATAATTAATAGAACCTAACTTAAGAATCAAATAATGAATCACAAATTATAATATAATACTCAAGATAGTTTGATCAAACATTAACTAATTCATGATAACAACCCCTTTAATTTTAAGGCTAGTGCAAATGTCTGAAAATACAAACAAGAGATTATTTATTTATTTATTTTAAAATCCTCCAACTAAAAGGGTACTGAATTTTACAAGTGGAAACACGTGATAATACATCCATTCAAAATACCCTTTTGTAATCAATAATTTCATCCTATTTATGGAGCCATGATTTTTGCCTGTTGGGATATATTTGGAGATTTATTATTGTTTGTGTCAAGGTCCTCTGACACCTACATTAATTATTTAATACTTAAATTTAAGTCATTTCCCTTTTTCTTCACGTAATTTAATTTATAACTGTGGAAGCTGGAAATCCACCTGTATTAACTTCCAAATTAAAAACAACACATTACATTTTTCAGTTTGTACTGATAAAATAATTAATCTAACAACAGCTGTTTATCTTTCCAGCATTACAGGACGTTAAAAAGCTAGGCGATATATATATTATTTCATGTGTATGCTACGCTGCGATATCAATGTTTCAATATTATGATATTTGATGTCTTTTACTTTTTTTTTGGGTATTTATACTCAATAAATTATAAAAATAACTATTGTAATACGAGTATATACGATGCTGAAATACATTATATTATATAGTTATAGATGCAATTCATACATATTACCATTATAATACTAATAAATATATGAATTAGTGTAAATACAAAACTAATTGCTTAGAAGTTGAAACTTTGATTACTTTATCTTGCTTGAAATATCCTTTTTTGTATTAACAATTAACAAAATGAATTACTTATACTTTCTTTGAATATTTTTACACGATGTTTGTATATGACATAATTGATATGTTTTTGCTTATCAATTTATTGTACCAAACTAACATCAATAACAACAGCAACAACATATCCAGTGGAATCTCACAAGTGGGGTCTGGGCGAGAAAAATGTACACAGACCTTACAACTACTTCATAGAGATAGAGAAGTTATTTTCGGAAAACCTTCGTCTCAAAAATCAAGCATCATAAGCAGAAGATACTAGATATGGAAAAACGGGAAGAATAAAAAAAATGAAAACGACTAAACAAATGAAAAACACATGATATTATATAAATACGATGAAAGTAACAAATATTGGCGATAACGACAACAGAGGATATAAAGACACCATTAGTCCCACTAACCTACTCTATCACAAGTCCAAACATCAATCTATTAGTCTTCTATCCTAATAAGTGACCTCCACTCCTTTCTATCAAAGGTCATGTCCTCAGTGAGATGAAGTTTCGTCATATCTTGTGTGATTACCTCCCCCAAATACTTCTTTCGTCTACCTCTACCCCTCCGCATAATCCATAAATCTAATATCTCGCACCTCCTAACAGGAGTATCGGCGCTTCTTCTCTGCGCATGTCCAAATCATCACAATATAAAATCAGATATATATAGTACATTTTAAAAAATCAGAAACCAATATGCTTTTTCTTTGATCTATCTTGAATCTTAATGATGATTACTCTTACATTATCACTTAAAATCACAATTGGATGTATAATATAAAGACAATTTTTCTTTTCCATTCATTTTGGGTAGATATATTTGCTTAGAAATAAAGTTAAAAATAGAAGATTTGGAAAAGCAAAGAAGAAAAATAATGAGTAGGGTAGGTAATAGGAGCTTTGTTTTTTAGTGGAAGCTATGCTCGTGAACTTATTTGATACCTCCCGTGAACTCCATGCAACAGCAAACGTTATACTATACTTTATTTTATTTTTTAGTATATGATTGGTTTTAATAATTTGCCCCTTTCTTTTCTTCTGAGCCTTATATATAATGCAACTTTGACATTTGGAGGCCAACCATGCATTCTGCCTTATCCTATCATTATTAGCTCTCAAATATTTTTCATACCTTACAATTGTAGTATCACGAGTTATAATAACTTGTATTGTTTCTCATTTTTCCATATTTAATTTGTATGTGTGTGTATACTTGTGTTTTTGTTTATGTATAGGGGATTAAGGATGGATCTAGTAATAAAATTATAAGTGGTTATTTGAATAAAAATTCTCAATTCGTCCATCTGTGAGTTTTTGAAGAGTATTGAAGTGCGGATTTTCTCAAAATAATATAGTTATACATCAACCATTTCCAAGAATGATTTGACCTTTATAATCCAGCGGACATTATTAGAAGGTGGCCAAAAGGAAAAAAGACGATTGTAGGAAAATAAGATTGTCAAATTATTACTATATGTCTTTGACACTAACTAAAGTATATTGAAGAGTAATTTTAAACCATAACCGTAAGTTAACGAGTCAATTTTTCACTAACGAAAATGATAAATAATTATCAACCTTTTTTCTTGAAAAAGAGGATCTAGGATTTTCTGTAAGAAGGGGGTTCAAAATTATAAGAAGTAGGCACATCAACTAATCGAAGAGGATTCGACATTTATTATATATACATAAAAAATTATTGCAAAATTCCTTCGTGTAGAAAGCAAGAAGTCTCCTAATTAATTACCAAAACTTTGTGTTATCTTCATAGGACTTATCAATTATCTTAATCACTTTGTGTTAAGATAAGCTACTTACATTATATTGACTATCTTAAATTGCTATTCTTTCCTAAATCTTGCATAAATGCAAAATTTTCGTATATCAAACTGTTTTTTTTAAGATGTAATTTTATACCTCTCAAAAGATACCACGAATAATATATATTTTAACTCGTGCCTAACCTAAGTCCTAAATTTGCTGGATTTGTACGGATGTTTTGGTATATGACACCAACGGAATACCTTCATTCTTGTCTGGCAGGTCAAGATTCTGATTTTAATTTTCTTGTCTTTCTCTTTAATTAATTAAATATATGATCATTGTTATATGTTTAATTTGTTTTTTAAATCTATGTTTTATAATATAATATTGATCTTACAAATGCTGCATACATAAACAATGAGTACACTTGCCTAATTTTGTCCTATTGAATTTACTTATCTTAGTTAATTAATTAGATTCTCAAATTTAGTCACTGACAGCTCAAAACTATAATGAAACAGAAATTCGTTAGGAAGCAGTATTTTTAAATCTGAATCTATGCTAATTATAGGTAATGCATGTGACTAAAAGTTAATCAATAATTTACTGTGATTAATTAATTAAAACAGTTATTCTTGATACAAAAGGTTAAAATAAAAACTTCAAAGTTAATAGAATTATTTTTAAGTCCTGCATCTTATATTTATGCATGTACAGTTAACATATGTACTGCAAAGTACGTACATTATTTGTTGCTACATATATAGCTCAAAATTAATTTTAACTTTTAAAAATGTTGTCCTTCTAGATCTTTCTGACCCTTCCATAATGTTTATATTTATATAGAAAATTACAAAAGAATGAGAAGATATATTCATCATCATTTTCTACTCTTTGTTCTAATTTTGATAAATTGTAGGTGTGAGATGGATAATTCTTCTGCTAATATATAAAAATTTAGAGTTTGAATTTAAAATAAAAAAAATCCTTAACCATATAGAAAATTTGACTGTTTTTTTTTTTTTTTTGCAAATAGGTGACCAATAGGGTCCAAATCAAGCAGATCAAAGTTTCTTAAAATATTTTTTGAAAATCAAAAAAGCACCCACATTTCCAAATTCACAAGATCAAAATATATTTCAAGCGCTACTCTAAATTTATCCCAAAATATAATGGATTAGTTTGTCGATTTCCTAGTACTTTAATTTCCTTATGGTTCCTATATTTTAACTTTGAAGTTGGTAAAATTTATTCCTCATAAATGTCCAACAAATAAGAAAGGGAACATAAAATAAAAGGGAAGAATATTAATTAGTATATTTTGGTTTTTCCTCTTTTTTCTCCTAGCCATATAGATTGGATCAGGATGGAAATTTCTCTCTTTATTGTAATTAATATCGTTATTTACTATTTTTTTCCTTTTGTAAAACTCTTACAGTTACAAGTCTAGATAGTGACAGACCACCTGTCACTTTTATCAATAAGCATTTAAGTTAATTACTTTTTCATTTAAAAAACTGTTTGCAATTTGTTCTGAATTATAACATCATTTTAGATTCTTGATCATATTATTAGACTTTTAAAATGACTAATAAATGAATTGGTCCCTGATCATTGCAATTAACTGCAATGGTTAATTAGTATTGGTTGACTAATTAATTAATTAATTGTATTGTATTAGTTAATTTATTATTTAGTTAGATTAGTTGGGAAATTG
>JAPFFP010000088.1:351383-365059 GCA_026153255.1 Solanum medicagineum | reverse complement strand
TGAAGTTTTCAACTTTTTTTTACTCCAATCTCTCCCCCCGACAATCCCCCCACCACCCACCCCCCAAAAAAAATCCCAACCACAAAGAAAGCTTAAAAATTATTTTTTAAAAATAATTCAAATTTTGAAATTTTTTTACTATAGACAAATAATAGTTACACAGAAAGAGCACTCTTAGGAAATAGAATCCTAACCAAAGCTATAGTCATCCCCTTAGCCTCCAAGAATAGCAAATTAATTACAAATTTCATGAATTAAATTACTGCATTCCTTTCTTTTTTAGAGCTTTTTACGAGTTTAATCCTTTCTATAATTTTCTTCTTGATATGTTTAATTAATAACATATCAATTGATACTTATAGAGCTTCTTTTCAACGATAAGTACTCAATAAAAACATAATTACGTAAATAGACCCAGAAACTACTCGACTCCGTACACCTGTAACAGTGACAATGGTATTATTGAAACTTGCTTAAACATGAATAACTTCCTTTGGTATTCTAAGTGCATTTAAAGTTCTACAAAATCGTTATAATTATTTTCATACTTCAGGGATGGCGAAATTCGAAAGGCAATAATAAGAATTTATTTGGTACCGTAAAAATACTTTTCCAAAAAAATAAAATTTTAAATTTATTATCTCCGCTGCACCCAATCAATCGTCCTAAACCCAGCCATCCCCGAGCCACTTCCATTTCATTCTACCTATTGGATAACATATAAATATTTTTTTAATAATATTTTGTTGCGTATAAAAATTTTTCAAGATACCAAGCGCACTCTAAGCGTAACTTATTTTACCGGCATGGTTGGTCCAGTTTGGCGTGCAGGCATTTTTTTTGTGCTTTTATGTGTCCGCTGTCCATTCGACTTACCAACAACAAATCATCCTTATTTTCCACTATTCTTTTATTTTTTTTTCCATTATTTAATAGCCATTTTTGAACTATAAATAGAGGAGGTAGAGGTCCCCAAGATTGTCAGTGTGTGTCTTGTTTTTAACGCTAAAGATCTCAACTTTCTTGCCATCCTATTGATCCGTGAAACAAGATTTGATCTGGGTTTTCAGATCTCTGTCTGGGTTTTGAAATTTTCTTCTTCTTTTTGTTAAAGGAAAAAAAAAGAATGGCCCGCAAGAAGATCAGAGAGTATGATTCAAAGAGATTGTTGAAGGAACATTTTAAGAGACTAGGAGGTTATGATTTGGCCATTAAGTCTGCACAGGTAATCTTTTTTGTTAATTTTTTTTTCAAATATGGTGCAAATCTTTAGTGTTTAGCTTAATTTGGGTGATTCTTGATTTTGAAATGTGGAAGAATGTTCTTTTTTCTTGATGGCAAAATGTTGGCATGTTTTAGGTAGCATTTACATTAAAAGTGAGGCCACCTACTTGAATCCACAGGATTCATTTGAGTTTTCCTTTTTCTTTTTGTTGCCTCGTTTCCAGTTGTGATGATGGCTAATTTTTAAAGAACACACAATCTAGAAGCCACCTTTGAGAATGTTTCATAAGAAAAAGCTTCATATGGTTAATGCGAAGGGTGTTCTCTTGGCAATCCTCCTCCTCCTCTGAGCTAGTTTTGAGCTAGCTTTGCGGTGTGAGTTAGGTCCAATAGTTAATTCAACATGGTATCCATCTTACTTGATGTTGGCCCCTAAATTAAGTATATCCATGCACTAGATGTTCAAGACTTGGCCAATCTTCCTTCCTTTGAGCTAAATTGTTTATTTTTACTGTGATTTAAATTTGAGCTGTAAAATCCTTTCTGCATTTATTTTGGAGTAATGGTTGCCACCTCTACTTTTGAGATCTGTGTTTGCCTAGTGGAGTTGAACAGGTACAATGCTGAAACTTAGAGAGTGCCTAATATTTTTAAGTTTCCAAGTCTAAACTCCTCACCCCGCAATGAGCGGGAGCCTTGTGAGGCACTGGGGTACGTTGTTGTTGTTGTTGTTGTTGTTCCAAGTCTAAACTCTTGGGACCACCCGGTTTAAGAGTTAGCTAATTGATAATCCTAACTTTCTTTAGACTCTTTAAGTTATTAATTGTCTAAGAAAATAATAAAGAAAAAAGAAAAATAATTTTGCCTAACTCTTGAATTCTTTGGAGGTGTTAATCACTGTCCTCAAATCTTTTCAGTCCTAATAAACAAAGCCCATAAAGCAATTAGAAAATGATAAAGAGTTTATTGTGAGTGTCTGATCCAGAGACTGGTGGGGAGACGGGGAGGAAAGCTGAAATCTTTTCCCCTTTTGTTGGATGTGGACTGGAAGAATAATTTTTGTTCTTTATCCTTCAGCATGGCTCAGATGGTTTGGATTGGGACTTCCATAATGGAGTTCTCAAGTTCGAAACCTCTTGCCTCTGATAACAAGAGGTTGACCTTTTGGGTAGAGATCATGGCAGGGGATTTGCCTAGTAGAGTTTACCTTTTGTGTGTGGTTTTTTGAGCTATTGCACAAGACCGGGTTTATCCTTAGCGGCTGCAGGTTCCCTTGTCATTAAAAAAATATAAAATAAAAAAATTTCGTTCCTGTGAAAATCATGAACAGTATAGATGACTAGTTTATGAGATTTTTGAGACAAATATAAGTCATGATTGCAACTATAAGATGTTTTTTCTCCCTTTTTCTGTGGCTTAGGTGACAGAGTCTACTGACATCAATGAGCTAGCAGAGAAAGAGCCTTGGCTCAACTCAACAAAGTTGGTTGTAAAACCTGATATGTTGTTCGGGAAGCGTGGAAAGAGTGGGCTCGTCGCTTTGAATCTTGATCTTGCTCAAGTTGCTAATTTTGTGAAGGAGCGCCTCGGAAAAGAGGTAGTTCAGATATTCACATACCTTGGCCCTTTGGATGATATTGTTAAAAACCAAGTGTATTGTTTGTTTTACATGGACTATTTAACATATAGTGTCCTTGTCTTGGATCATTTGCTCACATTTATTTTCACATTGACAGGTGGAGATGGGCGGATGCAAAGGTCCCATCACGACCTTCATTGTTGAGTCATTCGTCCCTCACAATGAAGAGTTTTATCTTAATATTGTCTCAGAGAGGCTTGGTTGCAGCGTAAGCTTCTCTGAATGTGGAGGAATTGACATCGAAGAGAACTGGGACAAGGTATCTTAAATAGTCAAATTTAGATATGTCAAGTCCAAAACCGTTATATTTATATCTCAATCTAACATGTAGTCCTTTTGATCCAGGTTAAGACTATCTTCGTGCCTACAGGGACTTCTTTTACATCAGAGATATGTGCTCCACTTGTTGCCACTCTACCATTGGAGGTAAATATTTGAAAGAAAAGGAAGAAGAGATAGTATTGAAAGAATAGTCTGTCCATTACTTTTTAAGTATTCATTCAATTCATATTGCAATTTTAATGTGGACTTTTACTTGTATGTTGCAGATTAAAGGTGTCATTGTGGAGTTCCTCAAAGTGATTTACACTCTATTCCAAGGTATTTACCAAATACTTTCTCATCGCTAGATCTTTACGACCTTATTGGATTTTTGTGTGACCCTCTCAACATTTCTTTCTACCAGATCTGGACTTTACTTTCCTGGAGATGAATCCTTTCACATTGGTTGAAGGAAAGCCTTATCCTCTGGATATGAGGGGAGAGCTTGATGACACTGCTGCTTTCAAGAACTTCAAAAAGTAAATCTGCTGCTCCCACATCTGCTTTCTACTCACTTCCTAAGCTATATTGGCTAAAAGTGAATCAACTTTCAGTAATCGACATATCATAGGCTAAGAATGTACTTTCCATCCTGCAGGTGGGGAAATCTTGAATTTCCATTGCCATTTGGAAGGGTCATGAGTGCTACAGAGAGCTTCATTCACGGGCTTGATGAAAAGGTAAACCTTGATGGTATTTTATTAATCAACAGGGTTAATAGAAAAAAAAAAAAAACTCCAGACTGTCAGTCAATCTCCAACCCCATTCATTGGCTGGTGGTGATGAGGAAGGAAACAGAAAAAACATAAAGAGATGAATGCCAAATAGATGAAAAAGTAGACAAACTTCCGTTGGTTATGCATTTCAAAAAAAAATAAAAGTATGTCCTACATATTCGTGAAATGGAAATCTTGAGCAAAATAACTGTTGTGAGGCAAAAAAATTTCTGCAGCTTTAGATTGCAAATATCTGTCAATGACTACATTACATGCTAAAACATTTAAGTTGGTTTTTGCAGACAAGTGCATCTTTGAAGTTCACAGTCTTGAATCCCAAGGGGCGAATTTGGACTATGGTTGCTGGTGGAGGAGCTAGTGTCATCTATGCAGATACTGTATATATCTATCCTTGGAAAATGTTACTAAATGATACCCTCTTTGATTATTTATTCTATTGTCTAAACTTGCCATGTTACCTTAATGCAGGTAGGCGATCTTGGATATGCTTCTGAGCTTGGGAATTATGCAGAGTACAGTGGTGCTCCCAATGAAGAAGAGGTCCTGCAGTATGCTAGAGTTGTAATTGATGTAAGGATAAACTTGTACATAGGACATTCTTTTGACACAAATATTACTTAGCACATTATGTTACGCCACATTTCTCTGTTTATGCATATTGGAAGTTATGGGGGAAAGGTACTGACTTTAATCCCATATTGCAGTGTGCCACTGCAAATCCTGATGGCCGTAAGAGAGCCCTTGTGATTGGTGGTGGAATAGCCAACTTCACAGACGTTGCTGCTACATTTAGTGGTATCATTCGAGCTCTTAAGGAGAAGGTATGGTAACAAAATTGGCTTCTCTGAAATGACTTTACCTGATATTGAAGTTTCCTTGCTCAACATTTCTTATGGCAGGAGTCAAAACTTAAAGCTGCAAGAATGCACATATATGTTAGAAGAGGAGGTCCAAACTACCAAAAAGGTCTTGCAAAAATGAGGTCTCTTGGTGAGGAAATTGGCATCCCAATTGAGGTATGGATCAAGTGTCAATAGATAAAGGACTATTTTTCCGCTAGCATCAAATGTTAATAATGTTTTTAACTTTACTACCATTGTTAAATGTTCTTGTTCTAATTTTATTGTAGGTCTATGGACCTGAGAAAACCATGACTGGAATCTGCAAACAGGCTATTGAGTGTATCACTGCAGCTGCATAAATATCAACTTCATTCTCCAAGTTAAACCCTTCTAGTCGTCTTTTCTTGCTTCTTGTTGTATGCGAAGTTTGATTTGTATCTTTGACATTTCACATAACTGGGCCATGAACAATAAGCTCCAGTAATGAATTTAGTTTTTCTATTTCAACATGAAGTCCATCAAAAACCTCAGTTCAACATTTTCTGTTGGCAGTGTACTCAAGCTCAATCCTTTGTTGAAATTTGAAATGAAACATATCAATGTTTTAAAGAAAATAATCATATAACAATTCCCAAACATACTGCTTCAATAATTCACACTGTTGTATGTTGTTCAGGAAATGTATATATTTTTTACTGAAATTTTAAGCCACACCATCACCATCACAGGTTAGAGCTATAATTTCCAATAAAAGAGAGGACATGCAGGCAAACAATGGATTGTGGAAAAAAGGAAAAGGTTTCGAAGTTATTAACTTTTACTCTATAATCAAAATAATAGATTCGTCATATCTTCTTCTTATGCAAGGTAGTTGCCATCTATCTAGTTGAAAGAGTCCCTTGACTTGTTTGGGGAGTTGTCGGTAAGAGAAGTAGATGGTATCTAAGAAGCTAATTTGGCTAGGAAGTCGGTCCTCTCTACAGCAATTCAAGATGCTCACTTGTGCGTCTTGGAAGTTGGGTTGATGAGGTTTTCCTCAGCTTCATGTTGTTGGTATCTCATTCGTAACCACCAACTCCAAATCGTACTTGTTGTATTCAGGTGGATTTCTGCCATTGCTTCTGGCTGGTTATTGCTTGGATGTACCTGTTGAATTTGATCCTTCCAGTCCACCAGGCATCACAGATAGCTGCTTTGAAGAGATACGCTTACCCATCTCACTCTTCATTTTGAGGTATTATGTACATAACATATCAATAATGGATGTTACACATACTTTGCCTTTTGTATAGCAAGAGCACAAAGAGTGAAACCTCAGGAGCCAAAATCTAATCAGTAAACTCTGAAGGAAATGGACTTCTTTTCTTAGATATCCAGAAAATAGATAAATAACAAAACGAGTCATTAGTATCACATTTTCCTTGACCAACCATATATCATATACGAACGGCTGCAAATGCCAACCCGCCCCTCAAACGTTGCCTTCTCCTCTTCTACCTCAAACTCTACATACCACTTCTTTCAGCACATCTCCCCATGTCCTTTTACTATTTTTCTGTCTTTGTATCAACTATTTTCCGCCGGATTGACTCCATTTCTTTTTTTAACATCCTCTCTTTATTCCATGTTACATGACACTCCTCTGTCTCTATCATTACTTGTAGCGCTCTACATCAACAATTCATTTTTCAATAAATACTCAGTAACGCACTACCTTTGACCTGAATATTTATATTCAATCTCTTTTTCATAGTTTCTTCAAATTTCCTTTGGCCTTAAAGCTTCTAATACAACTTTACCCGCTTATTGGTAAAACAACACATTTTTACGTCTCTACAAACTACAAGTTTTTCCGCATAATTTTGCTTTATGCGTGTGCTATTTCAGTTTTGTATGCATGGAATAGTTTGGTCCGTTGTTTTGCGCATTGTGCTTCAATTTTGTATAAATATAATAGTCTCTTCCATTACATGTTTACTGCAGCACAAATAAATTCTTATTTAATTATATTTATAATATTGACTTTTAAAATATATGAAAATAAATGATAAAATAAGGATTTCTAGCCGTCGAAAAACTCCTAAATTTTCCTATTTAATGGACTTCTAGTTCTTCCTTATTTGAATCAAGAAAATCTAAGGAAAATTCTAATTTATCACAATATATAAGACCTTTATAAATAAATGATTTATCAAAATTACTTTTGTAGTGAATTATTTATCTTTCCATAAGTTCATAGTTAAATTTTATTTTTCTGTTACCAGATGAGTTACACACTTTGATCACGTGTAAAATACGTACAACAAGACTAGTCTATATTCTATATTATATTAAAAGCGTGAAGGCCCTTAGAAATGATATTTGAACTTTTTACCCTTCATTAAAAATCTCTTCTTTAATAAAATCATCTTTTCACATTTTTTTTCTTTAAATTATTATTTAATTATATTTATAATATTGACTTTTAAAATATATAGCAAGAAGTGATAAAATCAATAAATACTTCTAACCATAGAAAGACTCCTAAATCAGTAAATCTTTCTTATTTGATAGACTCTTCTTCTTCCTTATTGAATTAAGAAAATACCTAGCAAAAGAAAGAATCAAGAAAATACCCTAGCTAAGGAAAATTCTAATTAACCATGAATTCTAATTAGTTATAGAATCTAAATAATTTATCAAAGTTAGTGAAGTATTTATTTTCTTATAAGTTCATATTAAATTTATTTTTCTCTAAGCGCGTACAACAAGACTAGTATTATTAAAAATGAGAATCTCCAAACTCTAAAATTGAATTATCATTTTACCTCTACACTATATTAAAATAAAATATAATTAAAAATCTAATTAAATATTAAACAATAATGCTTTGATTGCCTTTCAAGAAAATAATAAATCATAAGTATCATAGTCAATGAGGATAGAAACGTGCATAGGCAATTTATAACATTTAATTTTAAAAAAAGTCACTTTATTGCTACAATCAAGATTCAATTATAACAAATTTGTATTATACCATGATAAATAAGAAGGAAAAGTAAATAAGCAAATTTATAACTATTAATTTTAGCAAATGTTGAGATTCAATTTTGGCTCAACACTTCAAATATTCTTATTTTCTATGTTGATATTTTGAAAATTATTTTTGTGTGATTTTAGATTATTTTTTGATAAATTGCTTTTATTCTTATAATAATAGAATTTTAATTAGTTTAATTTTAAATTTTAATGCAGTATGATAATTCTTTTTCTTATTCAGATATAATTATACACGTATGTCTAATTGGCCCATAATTTGGACCCGTTATCTTCTTAGCCCATTAGATTTTGACATGAAATGTGTATATAATTAGGTGTAGATGAATAATATTTAAATTAGAATTTAATAATTTTTAAATTTTTTTTTAGGTTTCATTATTCATCTTCTTCTCCGAGGAGTTTGCCAGAGCTCCGGCGGCCCCTCTCCCTCTTTTCCTCACCTCGCCGGAATCCGGTGAACCCCAAAATCTCGCTGCTCTCCCTCATCTTCTCCGGCCATGGCTATCACCGGAAAAATCCCACAGCCATCCAAACAGCCCACCAACGACCCTTTTTCCCTACCAAAATCTCCACCAAAACCCTGACCAAATCTGCACCCACGGCAGCTCCGAGATCAGCCCTAAAAATCCATCAAAACCACCCCATTTCAGCCCTGAATCGACCCCGAAACATCTCTAAAACCCGCTCCAAAACAACCCCCATTTCTCGAGCCAAAATCTCCACGAAAATCAGCCACAAAATCACCTTTAAACCCACCAAAATCAACAACCAAACAGCAGCAAAAACTGCCGAAAATGACCCCTTTCCCAGCCCCTCTAACAACCATCAAAACTACACCATTTCAGCCCCCAAACTTGCCAGAAATCGTCACAAAAAATGCAGCAAAAACAACCCATAGATCGACCCATTTTCTTCCCAAAAAATCACCCAAATCAGCCCCAAATCAGTCCTAAATCGCAACCAAGATACAACCCAAAAATCATCCCAAACTGGCTGGGAAACACCACAAAATGTAGCCAAAAATCAGCCACCTTTCTCTACTCAAAATCATCCATTAACACCACCAATGAACCACCATAAACCTCCGTCGAAACCTAACCCAAGATCCCTTTCCAATTGTCGCCAGTTCCTTCCCCTTTTCCCTTATCAAATTTTGGTGAGATTGTGGCTCTAGACGTGACTCCAATAACATCAAACAACTTCATTGCTTTTGGAACCTCGTTACAGATCTGGTCGTCTATTTCCGTGTATGTATCTTCTTCATTTTTGTTGAGTTTTCATTCCCCTGCTTAGCGCTTTTGATTCTTTATTTAAGTTGAACTTATTACTTTTCATGTATGTATTGTTAGACCTCATGTTTATTTAGTGTTGCCATAGAGTCTTGGGTATTATTTTCTTTATTATTTATTCATTTGTTAGTTTGGATTTTATAGTTATCTTTGATTTTATTTTTGTCAATCTATGATGTTATTGTTTGGCATTAATTGTGATTTCTTAGCATTCTTCCATTTTTGTTAACTTTTGAGGGCATTACCCCTATTGGGTAAGAGTTAAGATAATGGTTGCAATTATTTAATTATTGTTATTTTGGATCATTTAACGTTATATATCATTGCATTTGATTCATTATCCCTACTCCACTAGCCTCATATTGTAATTTCATCATTTCTTATTTCTCAATATTTGTTAAATACATTGTTGGCCAATGACGAATCTATCCGTCGAATTTCGAGGCCTCTCCATTTAAAAGACGAAATTTTTTTAGTTTGATTGATGTTTGTTACATGTTAAATTTCAAATTTTCTAGTTTAAGTTCATTGTTTGTTAAACTTGGCCGATGAAGGTCGGATTTCGAGGCCTCCCCATTTAAAAAGACGGAAAAAGCTTAGTTTATGTTCATATTTGTTACATGTTAAAATTCAATTTTTTTAGTTTAAGTTCATATTCATTATATATTAGAATCCATGTCTAAATTGACCAATGACGAATCTATCCGTCGGATTTTGAGGCCTCTCCCTTAAAAAGGCGGAACAATTTTAGTTTATTATTTATTTACTCATTTTTGTGTATATTATTCTGTATGTTTACTTAATGATTATCATACTTGTGCTATATTGTATATCTCCTCCTCAATTTGTAAAAAAATGAGTTCAGTCGGGATCTACAGTTGTGGATTCTGAAGGGTGCTAATACCTTTCTTTCGGAATAACTTGAACCCTTACCTGGAATTTTTGTTTTCCAGACTATATTTGTAAATAATTAATTGGTTTCCTAATTATCCTTAAAATTAGGTGGTGACTCCAAAATTAAATTATTTTTCCTATTTAAATTCTTTTATTTAAATAATTTTTATTTGAGTTGCCACGACGTTGCGCCTTCCAGATGTCAACAACAAAGACTCATAATTGCTTGAATCAAAACTTCTATTGTTTCTGTCAAAACATGATTAATTTGAAAGGTTACTAGCTAATTGAATTGAAATGTTTTTTCAAAAGAATTGTAATGACCTTTCGAGTTATTTCTATGATTTTGTAGTTATTTTGTTGATTCAAACATGTGTGTAGTGACCTCGGGCCGTTGGTGATTTGTTAGGATTGTTGGAATGGTTATTGGTTGGATTAATTGGGATTTGTGTGGTCTTTTGAGCTAAGTTATAACTTTAAAATGAGTTTTCTAGTAAAATCCTAATATTACTAAAAGTGCAAGCAAAAAATATTTAAAAGTTAAAATACCAAAATAATTCTATATAGTTAAGTTACTAACATAATACCGTTAAAAATAAATAAGATTTTCTTTTATGAATTCTAAAATTAAATTATTCATTTATGTCAACGTACAAAAACGTTATGTGATAAATACTGCTAATAATCATCATTTTAAATTAATAATAATGTAATTATATATATTCTATTTCTTTAAATTTACATATACTAAATAAAAATGTTAGAAAATATTTAATTATTTAACTAGCGAATAATAATTATATCATATTATTATACTAAATACTAAAAGTTAGAAGGTCTCAAAATATTACAAATTCGAATTTTTATCCTATAGTTATCTCTTTTTAACAGTTACCTTATTTACTCATAAATAATTAAACCTTAAATATCTTATGTAACCTTAATATCATTAATCCTCTAGATTTAAATGCATTCTATATCAGCTGATCCACCTCAACCCCCATCCCCATCCCTTCCTCCACCCCTTTTGTTTTCTTAGTTTATGGAGCTTTTTGCTTCCTATTTTGATTATATTTTATTCTTATATTAAATTAAATGTATAATTAATTAAATATTAAATAATAAATTAAATTAACTCAAGGCTGAGTAGAAAAAAAATCTAATTATCTATGATGTGTAGTTTTTTAATTAATTTTCTGCATGTTCAACTTTCTAGTTAATAATAAATTAATTTTCTACATCCCTATTTTATGCTCACAAACAACAACAACATACCCCAGTGCCTCAAAAGGCTCCCACTCATTGCGGGGTGAGGGGGGTCGGATGTACGCAGCCTAACCCCTATGTTTAAAAACATAAAGCGGCTGTTTCCAGATGACCCATGAGGAGCGTCAAAAATTGCATTGACTAACATTTCCTAAAATTGTGCTCCTTTTAAATTATCAATTGTTTTTTTTTTTAAATTTCTTTAGTAGCAAATTATTTCCTGCATTCCTATTTTTATGCTTTACATTTCTTAAAGATGTGCAGTTTGTTTTATTAATTACCTACGTGTTAATAGGTACATTGGCTTGCTTATTACTAGTTATGATTTATATTTTTCATTTACTTATCATCAAGAGTGATTCCACGTTGAGGAGTTGATGGTTCTGTAGTAATGCAAATTGCCTTATTCATACTTTTTGGAGGGTTTCACGTTGGTACGTTATTTAAATATTATTTGTATTATTTTTTTCTCTTATTTATTTGTTTATATTTATTATTGTTCTTCTTTATTTGCTTTGAATATTCGCCTTCGTATTCAAAACCTCAAACTATTTAATTTAAACTTTAGAGAATCTTTTGGTATTTCTCCATTTTTATCTATTTAGTTCATCTTTTTTATTTCATGAGACCTTTACCCAAGGCCATCCTATTCACTCTATAGTTAAAGTAGTGTAGCGTTTATCACTATTGTATTATTTGATTCATGCTTTACTTTAACTTGATGTAGAAGATTGTTGAATTTTAATTTGTTGTGGGAGAAGGTGTCGACAAGAACTAAAAAATTATGTATATCTATATATTTCTTTTTTTTTTTCCATTTATATATGATGAAAGCCTTAAAAATGATAAGTATGTTGTATTTTTATTCTCCGTTTATTTTTTTGTGTTTTCTTTCTATTAGACTTATTGATTAATTTTTCCATAAATTTATGATAATTGTGGTTTTTTTAAATTTAGGTTGAAATTAAAATTAGTCATCTGTGATGTAATGACCTGTTAGATCATCTTGAGAATTAGTCCTTTTGCTTTCCTATAATATCCCTCTCATAAATTTTAAATGGGTATTTCGAACTATTCAATAGCTACAATTATTTAAGTTACAGGTAAATTTAGATAGTTAGTTTAATTTGGGGACTAAATTGATAACTTATAAAATATCCTATACCACTTAGTATATATAGTAAAATTAGTTATTAGGGTTTAATTCTTTTAATATAATTTGAAAAATAAAAGAAAAAAGGAAGAAGAAGAAGAAGAAGAGATAAGAAGAAAGAACGAAAAGAAAACCTGGAAACCGAAGGCGATAACAACCAACGATTTCTCTCTCAATTTTGATTGGATTTGAGCGATTTAAAAGGCTAAATTGTATATTTTTTTGAGGAGAACACCGTGGGAGTTTCAAAAATTGATTTTGGTATGTCGTTTGAGGTAAAATTCATGATCTTGCTGCTGCATTTTTAATATATTTTGAAAACTTTAACATGCGATTTCTTCCTCATATTAGCTCCGTCTTTGAATTGATTTTCGCCATTGAATTCTTTATCACTTGGGGAACATTTTCATGTATAAATTTCCATATTTCGATGGTATATTTCTGACGATGAAATTTTTGGACTGTTTTACCTTTTTTACTCAAATTAATTGATTTTAGTGTCGTTAGATTCATTATATAAATATGATGTTATATTTGAATAGATTTTGGTGGTCATAACAAGGGAAAAGCTTCGGAATTGACGTGATTCGAGACTTAATATAAGGCAAGTGAATTTCTTAACCTTTGTTAAGTATATAGAATCTTGTGCTTCTTATGTAAGGTGTTGGGAATGATTTGAGGTATTGAGCTAGTGTTGATGTTGTACCAAACTATGTTGTTGTGAACTGTGCATTATATTAAATGAGTCATTTTCTCATTATTGTGTAAACATGCCTATTTGCATTGACTTTTGTGACAAGTATTAAAGAATGAGAATTAAAGAGGATATACCATATTCGAGGGACGTGTCGCACACCGCTACAGATACTATGATTCGAGGGTCGTGTCGCATGCCGCGATGGATATTATGATTCGAGGGTCGTGTCGCACGTAGTGACAGATACTATGATTCGAGGGTCGTGTCACACGCCGCAACAGATGCATGGATTAGAAGTCCCCCATGGGTCTCAGACTGTGAGACAGCGGGTGTGTATCACTAGGTTAGACATGCATCATGTTACTTGACATTGCATTGCATTGTATTACATCTCATTACCATTTATAAACGTGTGAGTGCTTTTGTGAAACTTGTGATACATGCACTTGATCCCTAGTGTTGTTGATATATAATAGTTTGTGTGGTTATTGAGCTATATGCTATGTATGTTATGAACTGTTATGCTGGACTGATTTTATGCAGGTTGTAGTTGTGGGGGTTTAGTTGGAGTGTTG
>JAPFFP010000088.1:321217-335636 GCA_026153255.1 Solanum medicagineum | reverse complement strand
TAACTTACCTTGAGGATGAATCTTGAAAGAATATCCTAGCTTCATGACTTTCTTGATCATTCTTGAGGGTTCATGTTAAGGAGAGAAAGAAAAGGCTTTTGATCATGTAAAACTAATGTTTTAGGGGTTTTTTAGGACCTTAAATAGACTCCCAAAGATTTTAAGATAAAAATACCCTCAAATTATAAAAAAAAATCGTCATTAACTCATCTAGTTAGGGTCCGCGACGCGCTCTGGGCGCGAACTTTTGGACAGCTCTGCACCGCTCCACTAAAATGGTCATAACTTTATACTCTGAACTCCAATTAATGCAAAATCAGATGCGTTGGAAATTAATTTGAATATCTGCGTTTTGATATATTATGGGTCATATAACTCATCACACTTTAGGAGATATGGTTATTGAAAGTTGACCCTTTTATCGACTCACACGAAAACTTAGTTGCTAGAAATTCTTTGAACTTGGTTTGATGTAAAAGATCTTTTATCACTCTAAATCACACCTAATATAATTTAAATACTTAGTAATTGATCCTAAAACATATATACAACTTACAAGTCATTGGTTCACCTAACTTTTATAAAATCATACATTAGAACTACGACCACATATCAGCTCCAATTCTATTTTCATACTAAGAAATTGACTTAAACATCTATGCTCAACTAAGAATACGCAACTAAAATGCTATATCCTATTGGCTCAGTCTTAGCTTAAAAAAATTTGAGGTGTTACACCTTTTAAGCACTAACTATTGTCATAGAGTTCTTCATTTATTAGAATTTCTTTTCTGCACTAACTCTCTTTTACACCTGTGATTGTTGAACCATCTTCCTACTTTAGTATTGCGATCTTATCTCCAGAATCTTTATCCACTCTGCATCTTGTGGTATCATGTCGCCTCTTCTCTGAGACAGTGCGATGAAGGACCTGACGGATCAACATGTTTCATTGTCCTTCGTCCATCATCAAAACTCTATTGAACTCAATAGTAAGTGTTTTCAATTATGTTTTCTTAATCCATAATTCTTGCATCTACAAAAAGCACGAGTAGCTAAATCCACGACTAAGGTTGTGGGAACCATGAAAAACTAACAAAATAAAATCGGATAATTCATAATTATTGGAAGGTGTGTATGTATATATTAATTAACTCTCTTCATTTTGCATGTGTTCTGATGGTGGCTAATATTAGAACCTGGCTAGTGTTACTAACTGGACAAATGTAGTAATAAATTGGAAAAAAGATTATTTAACAGGATTCGATTGATGTGTTCTCGTCTAATCAACCAAACTGAACCAAGGGGAGGTTGTACTAGGACTAATGGGTAAGGGTTAATAATGTACACTAACTAAAAATAATAAGATAAATAAGTTAAAATAATAAAAATACTGAATAACCCTTTATTAGTTACAAATATATCGACGAACAAATGTTTGCTTTTATCTAGGAGTGTCAATAGGACAGTTAGGTAGGTTATTTTTTAAAAATTGTACCACCCAACTTTTCGGATATTTTATAATGTATAACAAAAATTAACTTTTTTAAAACCATCTAATAATATCGATTTTTCTTCGGTATCGATACGGTCCGTCTAATTTTTATTTTTTTTAATTTTTAAGCATCACTTCAAAATACACATTACTAAAATATTTTTGAAGAAATACTTTAATTCACCAAAAAGTAAAGAATGTGATCTTCTTACTATATTATTTGATCTCAAACTTTATATAGAAATATTTACACAGATTTTGTCATATTGTTTGATGGAGTATCTATTACAGTATCCTTTAATTTGAAAATTACATAATTAAAGGTTAATTAAATGCAAATGCCAAAATTGTCTAATCACTAGAGGCTTAGGATCTAGGTTATATTTATATTTGTAAAATTTTATATAATATATTTCTATGTTAAATTTAACATGTTATTAGTGTGTGTGTGTATATATATATACAATATTTGCATACATATAAAGTTATTCGGTTCGGTTCGAAAATTTTTCATTTTTTTTATAAACTAAAAAGACCATCACAATTCTTTGGCATGATTATAGACTTAAATAAATATCCATGATTTTATTAAGAAAATGATAAAAATCGATTTTATATGAAAGATTCGATTCATTTTGCATATTTTTTTACACCCCTATTTTTAGCCACTTGTGATTAATGATTCTTCCAACTCATGAGCGATTCTCTTTAACACTATTTGCTTAATTTTTTTCTTCTAATAACTTTTAAAAATTAGCTTAAAAACTAAAAGGATTATGGACTGAAATGTAAATTTATCAAAATGACAATAATGTTTGCAATATTGTAAATAAAATTAAGAAGTGGATGACCATGTATTATAATAATTGTCCAACATAATGTAATGGGTGAATAGGAAAAGGAAGAAATAATTTGGGTTTAGTGCATAGTGGGTCCTACGTGTTCTTGTGATTTTATGAGAATGTTTGGCTATAATTAGCCATGTAGATAAGAATGAAGATACACACAGATAATAACGAAGCAAAATATTTCCTCCATCTTCTCTTATTTCTTAATTTTCAGATATTACCTCTCAAATTTATTCCAGTTAATTCTAGATTTATTTTTATAACACATTATCAGCACGAGTCTCTAGCCAATTGAGATATGCTAAAATCGGGGTTATCTTTCTCTTAAATATTAATCAAATCTCTTTCAAACTAAGGTATACACTTATATATTTATTCGTATATAACATTCTTAACATGACTTCCGTAAGTGTTTGATTTGCAACTTAATTACTACACATAACTTGTTTTAGATATTATTATACTATTGTTCTAAATATGATAGTTGACATACTTATAGGAGACACATCATGATCTAAGTTGCAATTGATAAACAACTTTCATAAGGAAACATCAAATTATGGTTTAAGTTTGAATTGCTAATAAATTTAAATAATAGAAGATATAAAGTTCTGCAGTGTGATACACTTTCTATTAAGGCATTACAGCAGCGAGTGTGTATATATTTATATGAACATGAAAATGAGAAATAAAACAACTTGTAAGTGTATATTATTTGTTTGTTTTTGGATCTGTCAATTTAACAAACATTGATGTTTGTAAGTGTAATAAAAATATTGATATTATTTGTCACTAACCTATAATCCTAGATAACATTTATGTATCTTAATGGTAGGCTAATTAGAAAACTCGTAAATATATTTCTTTTATACATTTATGACTATTTGTGTGACATAAATAAGAATAGTATTGTGTTAGATATAATCATAATTCAAACAAAATTGATCAACTAATATCTATTGAATCTAGTAGCAAAATATTATATATAAAATTTAATCGTTTTAATACTTCATGAGTTTATATGCATTTGTAACATTCCATGCATACGTTATATTTTGAACTCATGTAATAATTTATCATTTGAAATATTAATTTATCATTAAAAACTAGTATTATATTATTAACTCAATTATTTTATGATAGCTTTCATCATGTCGAATTTGTCGAAACTTGAGTTTGTGGCACTTGATATCTCTGGAAAGAACTATTTGTGTACCGACCCTAAAAAGTGCCCGAAAATGTGTCTTGGAAGTGCTCGATATTGTAATTTCCATATAACTCAAAAGTCATATGTTATTTCAAAAATCTGACTCCATATTCTTATACAGAGGACCATATTTGGGGGGAAAAGGGTCTAACCCCGATTTTAGAGCGAACGATTCATAATTTCACATTTCAAAGTTGCAATTTCCAGTGGCTACTGCGTGACACTGGCGCGAAGCACACTGCCTTTGTTCTGGTGCCAGTTTTTAGTTTCGGTCCAAGACTTCTAAGTCTTGGGCCTAAGTGTTCCCACACGAGGAAATACCTATACTTAGCCATATTTTGCCTTCATATCATACAAGACATTCTCCAATACTCACTCAAATACTTAGTCTTATATTTCTCTCAAAATTCAAATGCCAAACCCTCAATCTTAAGGTTCTCCTTCAAGCTTCAAGTCTCCATCTCCAATCTTCTTTAAGGATTCTCTAAAGGCTAAGGTATGTGGGTTTCTTTCATGGGTTCCTTTCACCCATGATACTCAAGCTCTCTTTACTCAAAATTGCATGATTTAAAGTTGATTTGTTCAGGTCTTATTCATTATGAAATTCATTGCACACTGTGTTGGGGTTTATGAAATTGTGACTGTTTTACTATGTTTGTAGCTATGACTCCTAGGTATATTGTGAGAATTGATGAAGAGTCTTGATGTATATTGCTTAAGGGTGTTACCAAATATCTATTGATGGTTTTACAATGATTTTTCTATCATGATTTCACTCTTGAATTGCATGGTTTTACACTAGCATTACACACCTTCTAATTGTTTGATAAAATGTCAGGATATGATTTCTTGAGTAATGGAAGGTCCAATGCATGTCCTATGAGTTGAATGACTAAATGATGATGGAATTATGATGAAACTGATGTATGTATATTGTGACTATATGATGATGATAGGAGTGTTTATATGAGTTGCTTTCATGAAGAAGTATCTATGGTATTGCAAGTAGGTTGTTGGATTTCCACGTTTGTTGTGCTCTTGAGAAAATAGAGAAGGTCTTCCCTTGCTATTTGAAATGTAATGGATGAGCTAGTTCTATGATCCCTATCGAAAAGTCCATGCCGTAAGGTAGAAAGACTAATGGTTTCTATCGAAAAGATCATATCGTAAGGTATGGACACCCTACTGAAAAGGCCATGTCTTAAGGTAGAATAACTAATGGTTTCCACCAAAAAGATTATATAATAAGGTTTGGACATTCTATCGAAAAGTCATGTTATAAGGTAGAATGAATCACGGCTCCTTCCCAAAAGATTTTATCATAAAGTGGGGGACGTCTTATGCTACCTACCAAAAAGACTATGTCATATGGTAGGGGTATTGATAACACTCTCCAAAAAGGTTAAACCGTAAGGTGAGTAGGGGCCATTTGGTCTACTTCATGAAGATTGGTAAGAAAGGTTTGAGTCTGTATTCCATATTGAGTTTACATTCCTTGATCGTGAGTTACAAGCATGTTTTACCTTAAGCGTTGTTCATGCATGCCATATTGCTAATGTACTATATCTTGCTATGATTATGCATTTTGATTATTGCCTATCTCTTGTTGCATTGCATTATACATACTTAGTACATTCCAATGTGCTAATGCATACCTTATGCCTACGTGATATCACCATGTAGGAACCAAAGCCCTGCTTGAGCATCTCCACCCACGTGGCTAGTACGGTTTCACTCAAGCTTGTTGGTGAGTCCTCCATTCCGTGGATGTTGCTTATGATCTCATGCTATGTTTTAAACTATCTTTCTTTTATGTATACATCAACTATGAGGGTGAGCGCGGTTGCTTGTCTTGGCCCCCGCTCTTATCAATGTAGTAAAGGTGTTGTTGGAAATGTTACGTATCTATGCTATAATCCTTGACTCTCTTGTTCTTTGATGTTATGCTATGGAAGTTTACCCTTAGTCCTAATCCCCTTATTTATACTTATCTCTCGTTATCATTTTAATTGCTTCCGCGACCAAGGGTGTGTAATGATATGCTATGAGGCTTGTTTGGGATTTTTTCGGGTTCCCCATTCGCCAGTCACGTCTAGGCCCTAGGCTTGGGTCGTGACAATTTGTCATGGGTATTTGATGCTGAAATTCACCTTACCGCTAATGATCTTGGTGATACTATAATCGAAGGAAATAAAGTATCAAGTTAGGATAAAGCGAAGGCGATGGTTTTCCTTCTTCATCATCTCGATGAAAGTTTGAAGGTTGAATAATTAACAGTGAAAGATTCACTTGAATTGTGGATCGACCTGAGAGGAAGGTATGACTACCTTAAGGCCATGTTATTGCCAAGGACTCGTTATGAGTGGATGCACTTACAGTTTCAAGATTTTAAAATCATAATTGAATATAATTCTGCTTTATTAAGAATCACTTTCCAAATAAAATTATGTGGGAAAATTATAACAGATGAGGACATGTTAGAAAAAATATTAACTACTTTCCATGCCTCAAATGTAATATTACAACAACAATACCGTGAACAAGGTTTTAAGAAATACTTTGAATTGATCTCATGCCTTCTAGTGCCTGAGCAACATAATGCCTTGTTGATGAAAAATCATGACGCCCATCCCACTGGAACTGCTCCATTATCGCAAGCAAATGTGGTAGAAGCACATTGCCAGTCTGAAAAAGGACAAAATAAAAATTGAAATCAAAGTAATGTGAGTAGGCGTGGTAATGGTAGAAAATGATATAATAATCGTCGTGGTGATGGTCACCATAAAAGTGAGAACAATATGGGTTCTTAAAGAATTTCATCAAAAGGCAATTGTCATCGTTGTGGAATGAAAGGCCACTGGAAAAATGAATATCAAACGCCTGAACATTTTGTTAGGATTTATCAAAATTCCTTCCAAAAAAAGGCAAATAAAGCTGATGGTTCTTCTTCCAATACCCGGATAGAGTCACACTTGACTTTTGAAAATAATGAGGCAAGACCTTCGCAAGCATATAATGATAATATTGAAGCAACTCTGACTATAAAGAATGATGAATTTAATGATCTCAATAACCTTACTCCTCTGTTGGTAGAAGATTTTTTTTGGTGATCATAATTGATGTATCATTTTATGGTGTGTAATATGTTATTGCTTTTATGTGCTTTTGATTATGTCTTAAAATGTCATGCCCCGGAGGGTACCTTAGACATAATCGGTACTCAGAGATCATTGCTAGTCCCCAAGTGAACCACTTGGCTTCATCACATTCATTCATTCTTACCTTCTACTAATCAACAGAAGATACAAAGGAATAAATGAGAACATCATCATCTAGTCTCAAAATAATATTATATAAAAAGGCTAGTAGTAAGAACTAGCTCACAATCTTACATCAACACTCGACTCTAGCCTATGAAGCCTCTATCACTATAAAATGGTGCCAATGACAGACCCATGGCTACCACAATCAAAATAAAGTTAATAAGTGTCTAACTATAAAGCAAGATGAAATAAATATAATGAATCCTCCGAAGTACAAGAGGCTCACCAATCAACTGAATGTCTCAAATCCTTAACGATGCGCCTGTTGACGACTTTCAAATCTTGTATCTACATAATGAAACGATGCAGTCCCAGAGGGGGACATCAATATGTCGAATGTACTGGCATGTAAAATAGCTAAGAAAAATCGAAACAGGTAGAGTAATATAGATATAAAAATCAACATCAAGGATAGTAACAATCGATATGTCAAAGGTCTATCTAAAGCAAGAATAAAGAGTAGACAAGTCACCCATCAACCAATCAACTCATCAATCAAATCAAACTCATCTCAGAGGGACTCGTCTCAAAGGAACTCAACCGAAATCATCTCCTCACATCTCATCTCATCTCATTTCAACTTAGATCACTTAGTTTGAGAACTTTCTGGGAGTTTCTCGGACCTATAACCATCACCTATGAGCCGGTGATGATACAATAAACCAATGGCATTGCCACATCCACCCAATACCATACTGGGGTAGAGGGCGTGCTTTATTGGATCTAGAATAGAAATAATATTAAGTCCTCTTTTGGGACTAAGGAAACATCCATTTTCTCACGGTTTAATCCTTACCTATGTTGGCCACATAGTTATCAGTACGAGTGGGACTCACTCTTATCGATTTCGGTGCACGATACTTCTCCCAGGACTCAATATACTCATAAACATCAATCTCATCCAATCATCATCAACCATCTCATCTCAAATCAGCCTCATAGAGGCACTTATCATTCAATTAGTCTCATAAGGACTCTCATCAGTCAACATCTCAATCAATAGCTTAGGGCTTAGAACAATCATTAGGGACAATCGAATAGACAAATTGTTAGAGTTTATTTATGAAAACTCAAGGGACTATCAAGTTCTATCAATCTATTATTATTCTCACACTCACACTCACAATCACAATCACAATCTCTATCAACATTCTCAATAAAGGCTCTAGACTCAATCCATATCTTCATTCATGCAATCTTTATGAAATAATAAGTAGGCTTTATGCAATATCTCATGAAAATATTCAACTCAAGAAAAAGAAGTTTATGATGATCATCAACATATGAAAATACATACACTAAATATAAGTTCTCAAGAAAATAATCAAGAAATCATGTATGTAGACTCAAGAACTTTCAACTCACTTCCAAGACCATCTATGGGACATATGGGAGAACAATCCCATGCTTTTAGTTTAGTCTTACATACCGAAAAAGTTGATAGTACAATCAAGATTTGATGAATACCAGCTTTCTTGGAGAAAATCTTCGATCTCGGTAGTTCCTTTAGAGAGGAAGAACTTGGAAAGCCATTATTTAAAGGGCTTCTCCTTGATTCTTGAATTCTTGACTTAGAATTTTTAAGGTTCTTGATGAAGAACCCTACATTCTTGAAAAAGAAGAATCAAGAAATCCTTTCTTGGGATTCTTGAATTCGACTTCTTGAAACCCTAGGTTATGATGTAAGATTTTATTAGAGATTCATGAATGGGTAAGAAAATTTAGGTTAGGTAGATTAGAATTCATGAAGAATAACTCAACTTGAGGATGAATCTTGAAAGTTAATCCTAACTTGATGACTTTCTTGATGATTCTTGAGCGTTTATATTTAGGAGTGAAGGAGAGGGTTTTTAATTATGAAAACTGACATTTTATGCGTTTGGGGTATTAAATAGACCAGCAAAGGTTTTAGGATAAAATTACCCTCAAATAAAAAGAAAAAAAACGTCATTCCTTATCCAGTAAGGGTCCCATTTGGTCTGCGACGCGCTCCAGGCGCGGACCTTCAGATAACTCTGCACTAAAATGATCATAACTTTCTACTACGAGCTCTGATTAAGGCAAAATTGGATGTGTTGAAAAGCTAATTCAAATATCTCCTATTTGATAAATTATGGGTACCTAACTTATTATACTTTAGGAGCTATGGTCATTTGAAGTTGGCCCTTCTATCAACTCATACGAAAACTTAGTTGGTAGAAATTCTTTGGATGTGGCTTGATGTAAAGGCTCGATTGTATTTATTTATTGAACTTATGAGAGTTGGGAATTGACCAAAATTCCCCTCAAAGAAAAATGAATATTTTTTAAAAAATACAAGGCATGTTCGCGTCCTAGGCGTGCACAATCACAGTTTTTTGTGTTGGATTGAAAACTTATTTTGCGATCCGATGGCTCTAAACTTCGAACGAGACCATTTTTTCTTTCAATTTTTTCATGCTGATCACAAATCCGGTCTCAGATTTTTCATTGGAGCTTGGGAAGACACATTATGCGCCCCCATTCCATTCTAGGGGTATTTCAGAACTTTTATAAGATGTTACATTATCTCCCCCTTGGGGTCATTCATCCTCGAATGATGAGTAAAGTTGGATATAAGTGCATGAATACACTCAGAATTCATCTTGACACTCCCATCAGTCAATCAAACTTTCGACTCCTCATCACTATCAACAATCTCTTTTCGGACTCATGAATTGACAATCAACTCATGGAAAGACATCAATTTAGTTAAGGGTAAGGACATTACCTTCAACATTCTTATCGTCAGACACAAATAACAATCAAGACTCCTTTCGATACTCAATCCACCAATCTGAACAGTCACAACTCACTTAGAATAGACAAATCAGTTCCGATCAAGAGTAGAGATACTCTTTTTTAGACATTTTCACCATCAAGCACGAATGGAATGTCGTAATGCAATCAATTCGAAATGTTTAAACACTTCGACAATCAGTCTTTCGAACTCAAGAAGGAAACCATCACTCTAATGGAGAATGGGACCATCGATATATAAGACTCTATGTATAACTCTCAAAATTAGCACCTTATCTCAATTGTACTCCCTTTCATGGCACTCTACTCCCTCAACTTAAGCTTATAGCTCTTACTTAAATTTCTATCTAACCACCTCCTCCTTTTCCATTCAAGCCTACTTCTAAGACTCAAGGTGTTATTCACAAGATGATCATATTCCTACAAAGCTAATCCTCAATACTCAGCTCTAAACTTCCACAGGGGCTCCCAATAAAAGATCATTAGTCCTCTTCACTGCTTCACTACTCTTTCTCGAGCGCTTAATACGAAGTATTCACTAGTCCATCATCGATACTCGCATAATAACAACCGCGAATTCAAGCCTATCACTCTAACCACTTCAACTACACCTTAGAGTTTTCAAGCTTACTTAGCACTTCTAGCTCCACCATTCAATGAGTTCTCACTCAGAGTCACACCAACATACTTTTACCTATCTACTACTCATCATAAGGTTTCATCTCTCTCCTTCTTCCTATCTCTATCCCTACAGGACATAAGTTTAACACCAATATCACAATAAGGATACACTCACTCCTCTTCATCTACCCTCAAGTCTACTACCATCAGCATTACTATTTGAACCTGGAGGAACTTATCATCTTCCCTTTTGGTGAAACATCAAACTACTAACTCTCCATGAAAAATAAGCATGAATACCATTAAGAACTCAAACAATCAGATACTCGAATACACATTCTCCAGGATAGACTTCGAACACAACATCTAGAGTTTAAACTTTACCTACAACATCATTATTAGGCACGAATACTATCAAGGACTTGCATATTCAAGTACACAGAGGTTCAAAAGGAACATCAACTCAAAGATAGAAACTCAACTCCATTATCACAATCCTCATTCTCTCCCATCACCCATAACTCGCTTACTATCGTCAATACTTCTATCAAGACTAAAAAGGTGGATTGCTCAAAGAGCTTGGAACGAAAGATCATTAGCATGATTCAATCGAGAAATCTTATTTGAGAACATTCATAGATACAATCTCTCTCATCTATCAAGACTCATTCTGAGTTCACAAAACTATACATAGTGTAAAACTCAGGTCATATCTCCTTCAACATAGGACCGGAAACTCTTAGATCCATGGGGTAAGATTCATAGCTTCTCATCTTCAAAGCTCAAGATGAACGAGAATCAACATGATGTGTATGGGACTAGGCTTTAGGTACGACAATCATACACCAGAAGGGAATAAAGTATCACCTCAACCGAAGGGTAAAGATTATATGAGATGGAAAAGAGTTGGAATCTCATGTTGATCAACCTATCACTATCAAGGACTTAAGGTCTACTCTGGTTTACCACTTCATCATCTCCTCCTTAGCTCTCAAGGTCCTATCCATAAATTTGGGAATCAATTCCATCTGCTAGATAGTAAGCATATACCTCCACACGATCGATGAATCACTATTCACAAGAGTAGGCGTCTTAAACTCTTCTATCAGACTATAGTCACATAAATAAATTAGCCACTAAGACTCTCTTCAAAGATACCACCCTTAGCTTTCTCTTGTCTCTATGAAAATCTCTCTCTATACTTGCTACCCTTTTTGGTGCACATAATCACTTCCCACACCTCTTACAATCTAACCTCTTCTTTTGCCTGCTAACACTCAACTTCTGTGTTCTCATAAACTCATTTGTATAAGACTTAGACTATAATGGAAAAACTCATCATCATCCATCCATACACCCCAATCAACTTAGTTGCTCAGGATAACAAAGAATGCTTACATCAGCCTACTCCACATTGACCACTCAAATGTATTATCTAGATTCTTCCTCTCATGAGCACTAGGATCAGAATTAAGGGCAACTTACTTTTGAATTACTTTTATCCGCATCTCTTTCTTTTGTTATGCTGGGTCTAGGGGGAGAACTAGACGTATCTTGCTAGGCAAAGACAGGTTAGAATGGATAGCTCACGGGCGGGATTGACGGGATAGATCACTATGGCAGGCAGGTTCTACTATGGAAAGACAAGCAATCATAGCTTAAAGCTTCACAATCTTTACACAATCATGGGTACACATCCCAAGTCTCTTCTTAACTATTGAGTTATCCTCATCAAGGGGCACTTGTACTCTACCCATAACATCACTTACAACTCAGTACCACTTACCTATTCAGTCATATTTCCTTATCTGACTAGGTTTCATAACTCAATAAATCTCATGAACTCTCACTTAAAATTCATAAGCCTAGTTTTGATCTATCACTTCAAAGGTGATGTTGCTCTGTTTCCCTCTATTGAACATCTACATTTCACCCTCAACAATATGAATACCACAACATATCAGCATAAACTTCCTTCTAGTTTGAGCATGCTCTATTACATCCCGACACTACCTCTCTCTCTCTCTCTCTCTCTCTCTCTCTTTCTCTCTCTCTCTCTCTATACCTCATCATAATGATCATAGGGTACTCATTACTTTTTCATCAATCCTATGGCAATGGACTCGTCTCATTACTTACCTAATAGGTGCATAACTCTAATTACAAGTCTCAATCAACCATCACTTTTGTTATCTCGTCCCTTTCTTTCAATTATCATCCTTCTAACTTTGGAATGATTTAATTCTACTCAGGGTTTATAAGACCTCACATCTCATTCATAGGTGGTAATATTAATCTCTTTGGAGACATAAGTTTCTCTCTTATGGGTAACATCGAGAGCAAGTTTTGAAGAAAAAGAGTCAGGGTACCTCTAGAGCTAACACAAATGCATGAGTAATAGTGCACTCCGTCTAGTCAATCAGCTTAACATACTAGTTGGTTCTCTCAAGCCTGGTGTAGTCTCTCTACCATTTTGATTACTTATTCTAGGGGATCTCATCGATAAAAGTTTGAATATTACTGTCTCTATCACCTTGTGGACAAGACATACTTGAAAGGTTTAGAGCAACAATCAGAAGAGAGCTTTCATAGAGTTTAACTCTATTGCACGAATTTGGAATAATAAAAGAAGTGAGACAATTCCTAATATCCTATAGTCGCCTGCTGATGAAGTTTGGTCGACAACGCGCACACATAAACAAGACACTACTAGACACAGCATCATAGACTCTCTAAGACACTTGAACTTGGGCTCTGAAATCAAGTTTGTCACGCCCCGAGAGGGTACCCTAGACGTAATCGGCACTCAAAGTCTATTGCTAATCCCCAAGCAAACCACTAGGCCTCGTCACATTCATTCATTCATACCTTCTACTAATCATCGGAAGACATAAGGGAATAAACGGGCATAGCATCATCTAGTCTCAAAATATTATTATAAAAAAAGGCTAGTAGGAATAACTAGCTCACAATCTTGCATCAACATTCGACTCCAGTCTATGAAGCCTCTATCACTATAAGGTGGTGCCAATGACAGACCCATAGCTACCTCAATCAAAATAAAGCTAATAAGTGTCAAACTTTAAAGCAAGATGAAATAAATATAATGAATCCTCCAAAGTAGGAAAGGCTCACCAATCAACTGAATGTCTCAAATCCTCAACGATGCGCCTGTTGACGATCACTAAATCTTATATCTACATCATGAAATGATGCAGTCCCATAGGGGGACGTCAGTACGTGTAATGTACTGGTATGTAAAATAACTGAGAAAAATTGAAAAAGGTAAAATAATATATATAAAACAATCAACATCAAGGATAGTAACAATCAACATGTCAAATGTATATCTAAAGCAAGAATAAAGAGTAGATAAGTGACCCGTCAACCAATCAAATCATCTCAGAGGGACTCATCTCAAAGGAAATCAACCCAACTTATCTCATCACATTTTATCTCATCTCATCTCAACAGAGACTACTCAGTTTGGGAACATTCTAAGAGTTTCTTGGACCTACAACCATCACCTATGAGCCAGTGATGATACAATGGATCGATGTTATTGCCACATCCGCCCAATATATTGTCGGGATAGAGGGCGTGTATTATTGGATCTAGAATAAAAATAATATTAAGTCCTCTTTTGGGACTAAGAAAACATCCATTTTCTCACGGTTCAATCCTCATCTACACTGGTCACGTAGTTATGAGTGCGACCAGGACTCACTCTTACCCATTTTCATGCTCGATACTTCTCCTAGGACTCAATATACTAATAAATATCAATCTCATCCAATCATCATCAATCATCTCATCTCAAATCAGCCTCATAAAGGCACTTATTGTTCAATCAATCTCATAAGGACTCTCATCATTTCATCAGTCAACATCTCAATCAATAGCCCAGGACTTAGAACACTCATTAGGGACAATCGAATAGATAAATCATTAGATTTTATTTATGGAGACTCAAGGGACTATCAAGGTCTATCAATCTATGATTATTCTTACTGTCACGGCCCAACCCCGGGCCATGACTCGTGCCGTTTAGGCACTTAAACCAATATTTTGCTGCAAAACCCAACCTTAGAGTCTAGGCATTCTACCGAAATTTTGGCAGAGTTTCCTCTGTTTCTGTACCCTATCC
>JAPFFP010000088.1:294875-306472 GCA_026153255.1 Solanum medicagineum | reverse complement strand
AATATAATATAATATAATATAATATAATATAATATAATATAAGCCAAGAAAGACTCCAAAACAGAGTCCATAATTGCCGTTTTGTGACTTGCCGGCTCGCCATGCTTTTGCCAACATCCTTCGCTACTTTCATGATCATTATTCCACACACAGATACCTTCTAGCATAGAATTTGGCTCAAGTATGAGCGAACTTAAAATTGTATATGGAGGAGTCATGTTACTCGGAGTCTTCAGAAATTATGTCGCAATCATATTAAATTCTTTAAAATTTTATTTTTTCGAAGGATCCAACATACCTTGATCGACATTTCTAGAAAATCCGAGCAACATAGTTAAATGTCCTCCCCTCTCCAAATTACCTAACTTTTCTTTAAGACCCATGGATTGCTTCATCCCACTGCATTTTTTCTCACTTAATTTTATAGTCTATTAGTTTCAAGAAGGGTACTCTTGAAACTAAGTGTTAGTATTTGCTTTACTTTTATCCAATTGGCTCTTGAGACAAAGCTAGTGGTAGATTGTGGCCTTAAATAGAACAAGTCTCAACAAATCATTACATCATAAACCACTACTATATATTATGCTTTACCTTTTTTCTTTTTCACTATTGCATGTGCCCTACGCAAATCCCTTTAGATTTCACCATGAATACGAAATGTTGGTGGTTGACAAAAGTTTTTTTTTAATCTTACATAATTAATAGCACTTAGTTCTTCGAAACAAAATTGGAAATTCATCCTTTACGTACCCAACATTATAACCTAAGGCGTGCGGCGTGCGCCTATTTTTGTGGAGAAAAAATTTACTATGCTTTTGGTCCAAATTTTTGGGGTTTCTTTTTCCAATAAACGTTGGTTACATTATGTTATTTGTATTAGTAACTGGTTTATGGATGAGTGCTCTTGGAGTAGTCGGTCTAGCTCTGAACCTACGTAATCGTTTCTCAGGAAACGATCGCGCAACGAAAGATCTTGAATTTGAGACTTTCTATATCAAAAATATTCTCTTAAATGAAGGTACAAGATCAGTCTCATGATCAAAAACCTTATATTCCCTGAGAGGTTCTACCACGTGGAAATACTCTTTAATGGAACTTTATCCTTAATTAGTTGATTGAGACCAAGAAACCATTGATTTCGCTTGGTGGGCCAAGAATGCCCGACTTATCAATCTATACGGTAAACTATTAGGGGCTCATGTAGCCAATGTTGGATTAATCGTATTCTAGGCTGGAGCAATGAATCTATTTGAAGTGGCCCATTTCGTATTCGAGAAGCCACAAATATTAAATTCGTAATCCATAATTTTAAAAATACAATAATTAATGCTCAAGCCAAATTTAAAAGTAAAATATAATTTTTTAATAAGATGTATTTTAATTGGTCACTTTTAATTCGACTCTATCACATCATTTAAAAATTTAAAAATTAAATTCATCATATTTAAATTCTGAATTTGCTTCTCCCAGGTACACAAATCTTTAGTAGCTAGAAATCAATTCCTTACAGTTAAGCCAATCACAAAATTGTACATACATGAAGTGATGTCGTTTATACCCCCCTCCCGCCAAAAAAAAAAAAAGGTTTTATATCTCTCTCTTATTCCTTGTGACAGTAGTTGAATAGTGAGCAGCCATTAAAGGGTATTAGTGGAGTCCCATAATGATTAAAATATTACTATCAATGATGCATTACAACATGAGATGACTAGCTAGCTTGTAAGTTTACTCCTCTTTTTTTTTTTTCTCTTTTTTGGTGTTGTACTGGTGAATCCACTCACTCATCCACCATGCTCGTCCACATCTTCCCCTTTATAACTTCATGTATCAACTCACTACTCCACTAATCCCATAATACATGTCGGCCAACTACAAAAAAGAAAAGGAGAAGAAGATAGACATAAAAGTATTGTTTTTTCGAAGTTTTCTGTTAAACAAGTTAAGGGGTGTTTTTAAATCATGTGTAGTGTGTGAATGACATATTTTTATGTATAAAATAGGAGGGATGTTTTTAAATCATGTGTAGCACATATTTTTGTGTATAAAACAAGAGGGATGTTTTTAAATCATGTGTAGCGCGTGAATGACATATTTTTGTGTATAAAACAGGAGGGGTGTTTTTAAATCATGTGTAGCACATGAATGATATATTTTTGTGTATAAAACAAAAGGGATGTTTTTAAATCATGTGTAGCGCGTGAATGATATATTTTTGTGTATGAAACAGGAGGGGTGTATTTAAGCTTAGTTCACCAAGTTGAGGAGCGTTTTCAAGTCTATCAATAATTTAGGAACGAACACTAGTCTCGAATATCTATCCGAAGCTATATGAAGTCTTAGAACATGATTCATACTTTAAAATAACAACATTAATATCCTTTCTTGAAATAGTCGTGACTTTTTTTAAATAAATATCAGAACCACAAATAATTTTAATATCTTGATATAAGAATCAAAAGGTTATAACTCTTTTCAATTCAGATTTAGCAAACAATTCTTTATAGATAGAGAGCAGACAGTCATATTTCAACACTTGAAATTTTTCAAAAATTGCTCCAAATAGGTCGAACTGATCACCCGAGCCTCTCTTATTCCCCTTCAAATCATCTCAAGAAGTTCAAATATCCTATATGAATTTGTTCAAGGGCTCAAAGCACATACAAATTAAAAAAATTGCAACCTTAAGTCAAACTTGTTAGCCTTAAAATTCTATATTTTCATGCAATAGTGCTGAATCACACATTGGACTTCAACAAGAATGTTTGTCTCTTAGCCCCTTTGGACGGCCAGACATGCAAATATTCCTTTTCTCTCATGCATTTTGATAAAGAGATGAATCTTTAATATAATTAAATTTAAAAGTTAATTCTTGAGCTAGTGATTGTTCAATATCATGTCAAGAGATAACTACACCATTCTGAAATTAATGTGAAACTCAATATCACCCCACACGTCAAAAACTAGAGAGTTGTAAAGTGTGGCCAATGTGGGATACCCACATCTGACTTGCTAATGACATCGATAAATAAGTGTGATGGTTTCTCCACATCTGCAGAGCTTTTTTTGCTTCCAGAAGGTCTGATGAGTTGGTTTGTTTCACTTTTAGGAAAAGTTCTTCATTAATTCTGTGCAATGTCTTTTTACTTATGTGAACTTTCCCTTGCGAGGTGCCATGGGTTTCCACTTCTGCGACAATACTTACGAGTGAATAGTCGCACAAATTTCAACAGACAAATATTAGAGAGGAAGAGTCTTGAAGGTACGATATAGATCACAAAAGAAGTAATGATTTTCTAAACATCTCATAGCTTCCTATTCATGAATGTGGCGCACTACACACCTACAAACAAGGCTCTACTAGACGCGACATGCTGAACTCCCTAAGATGCTTTCAAACCTTATGTTCTGATACCAAACTTGTCACGGCCCGAACCTCGAGCCTAGTCGTGACACACGAATGTGACACCCGAAGGCGTCCCACCCAAGCCTTTTGTACATATCATAAGCATACATAAGGTAAATAAGCAATCATAAGAGTAAGCAAGCTGAAACATAGTTTCAAACAAGCTAAACATAGGATTCAACATTTCCCATTAAAGGAAATTATATCAGTGTTGGTCCAAAACATGATTGTACATCATAGATCTTGATAGGGTATAGAACATGCCACTACCTCACTCTCAAGACAAGGAAGTACAAAAGTCTTAACACTTCAACATAAGTAAGAACACAATGGCTTGTCCCCGAAGCATGGAAACTCATCAAATCTTCAATAGCAAATGCCAAAAGCTAGCCACAAAAGTGGAGTGAGATCGTCGCCCGTTTCTACATGGTGATATCATGTAGCAAGAGTATGCGTTAATATATTAGTACGTTGTAATGTACTAAATATGTAAACATGCCATGCATCAATGAATATCGTACATAATAGAAATATGCATATATAGACATGTCAATAGAGTAAGAACAAGATATGAATGATCAATGCATCTTTAAGAAAAGAAGGCACATGACATTTAATACTTTTTTCTGTTGGAAAGTTCCATCGATATTTGTCTTTAAAGAACTTCGGATAGACATGGACGGAACTTATTTTGTACCGCTGACTAAAGCCACTATCCCATCTAGTAATGGTAAGAATGTAAATTCCGCAAACGATATTAGCGGACCATCTGATCCGCCACTCTGATGTATTAATTAACCATTATTCTATAAATAGCAATTATCCTTTTTACAAAAAAAAATTCTCGTAGGATGAATATTTCCAAATGACATTTGGAATTTTTTTATTTTTATATATTGGGATGTCCATCGTATATTCACAAGATAAGATAGATAATCAATCAAATACTGAAAAAAATTTCTTAGAAGAATAAATAATTAGACTAACTCGATAAGGTTCTCTCTCTTTGTTTAATTTTCATTCACAAGGCAAAATAAGGATTACTTAAACAAATCAACTTGGGGGTTATTTATGAAGACATATTATATAATTTTTATTGGGTGCATTTCCGAGAAGGAGGTCACTGTTTTTTGGACACACATATCGGCGTCTATACATAAAATAAAAAAGTTAGATAAAATTAAATTAAATTAAAGCAAACTACTGTTAATTTGTTATACTTTTCTGATAAAATTGTCACACATGACGTATACTACACAAGGAAGCAGAAATTACAAGCTCAAGTTTCACATCCGCTCATTATAAAACAATTTTTTTTTTTTTTAAAAAGAAGAAGATATTTCATGTGTTTAACTCATTAAAAAAATATAAATTAAATAAATAAGTACATTTTGCTAGTTGGTGTTAGGATCTGCACCAAATCTGTAGAAATTAAGATGAAGAAGAAGAAGAAATTTTGAAGAAGAAGTAGAGAGAAGTGAGAGTTTCTCTCTTTAAAATGGGAAAGACTTTTTTAACGTGGTAACACCCAATTATTTGGGTAAACTCCACGTACGGGTATATATATATATATATATATATATATATATTAAATGAATACATAATATTTTTACATAGAGATTGAACAGTACAACCTTCATTGTGTTGATATTACATTAAATATTACATCGGCCTTCATTGTACTTAACAGTACATTAAATATTATATCAGGCTCCACAACCTAACAATTTTTCCACTTGGAGACTGATCCAGTCAACAACAAAAAAAATCTATATGATTAATATTTTCATTACGCCACAACAATCATCTTCTGTAGCAGCTATAAAAGACCAACCGAGGTTCTGCACAACCTTAGTTTCCAGCATCAACACATTTAGTCAACATGTCTATTGGATTCTTTGCACCCTCTATCTTTTTCAAACACATATCACCATCTTCAACTGACTTGCGAGTAAAATGGTACTGTCTTCTAACGTGTTTTGTCTTCACATGATAGACTGGATTTTTCACCAACTGTATGGCCCTCTGATTGTCTGTGTAGAGAGTCTTCCGCTGCTGCCCTTTGCCCAACTCTTCCAGATAATCAACAGTCATATAATTTCATTTTCATTGCTACATACTCTGCCTCAGTAGATGAAAGAGTAACACACTTTTGAAGCTTTGACATCCAACTCATCGCTGTACCACCTATAATGTAGATGTACCTAGATGTGCTCTTGCTCGAGTCCATATCACCACTCAAATCAGCATCGACAAATCCCTGCAAGATTATCTTGCCATTGCCAAAACAAAGTGAAGTATTAGATGTACCTTTCAAGTATCTTAGAAGCCATTTGACAACTCCTAACATGAACATAATAGAGCCATTATATGTACTCCCACTGCGTGTGTTATCTCGGGTCTTGTGCAGACCATAACATACATCAAGCTCCCAACTGTAGAGGCATACAGAACTAGTGCCATGTGTTCACGCTCCTCAATTGTCTTCAGTGATTGTTCTTTTGATAATTTTAGATGATTTGACAAAGGAGTAGTCCTGGATTTAGCATTATTCATCATGAATCTGGATAGCACCTTCTCAATGTACTGCTCTTGGGAAAGATTTTAAAGTGCTAGCAGATCTGTCCCGAACAATTCTTATTCCAAGAATCTGCTTTGCATCACCTAAATCTTTCATTTCAAACTCAGAAGACAAACCTGCCTTTAGATTGTTTATCTCCTTCATGCTAGAACCTGCAATCAACATATCAACCACATACAAGAGTAAAAGGATATAAGAATCAGAAATTTTTTTTGAAGTAGCAGCACTGATTCTTTTCACTTCGGTGAAAACCACTTTTGATCATGAAAGAGTCAAATCTAATTTGCCATTGTCTAGGTGCCTACTTCAACTCATACAAGCTCCTATTAAGCTTACACATCAAATGTTCCTTGCTTGGAACTACAAACCCCTTAGGTTCCTGCATATATATTTTCTTGTCCAAGTCACCATGTAAAAACGCTGTTCTTACATCTATTTGCTCAAGATGCAAATTTTCAGCAGCAACAATATTCAAAACAATCTGAATAGTATTTAATTTCACAACAGGAGAAAATATTTTAGCATAGTCAATACCTTTCCTTTGTGAATATCCTTTGACCACTAACCGAGCTTTCAATCTTCTTTTGGTATCTTGTTCGTGCTTGATTCTGTAAAACCATCTGTTTAACAAGGCTCTCTTTCGAGTAGGCAATTTAGTTAGCTCTTAAGTATTATTCTTTTCAAGTGAGGTCATTTCATCATCCATGGCTTGCTCCCACTTGCTTGAGTCTTCCACCTATTTAGCCTCACTGAAAGACTCGGATTCCTCCTCATCAGTCATCAACAGATATTATAATGAGGGCCAATACCTGTCTAGTGCTCTGATGGATCTGGATGATCTTCTCAAAACCACTTCTGGTGTCACTTGTTCCACCTCTAGCTCTTCAGCAACAGTTTCTGGAGTTTCTTGAGTAACACCCTTTTCACTAGGTGTAATTTCCATCTCAACTCCCACTTGCTTTGCAATCTCTGAGTCCTTCTTGTTATTGTTATTGTACAGAACATTTTCATCAAATGTCACGTCACAATGTCTTAGGATTTTTCTATTTTTGTCATTCCAAAACCTGTAACCAAACACAGAATCATAACCTATGAAATAACACTTCACAGCCTTAGCATCAAGCTTGTCTCTTTTTTAAGGATCAACATGAACATAAGGAACACATCTAAAGGTCCTCAAGTGTGACAATTTGATTTCCTTTCCTGTCCATACCTCTTCAAAAATCTTAAATCACAATGGAACTGATGGACCTCAAATGATCAAGTATGCAACTGTGTTCACTGCGTCTGCCCAAAATGTCTTAGGCAGCCCACAATGAATTCTCATACTTCGTACACGCTCATTCAATGTTTTGTTCATCCTTTCAGTGACACCATTCTGTCTTGCCTTGCCTAAGACTATTCTCATCAGTCTAATTCCCTCAGCTGCACAGAATGTCTTATATTTTGACGAGTCATACTCTCCAGCCATTGTTTGACCTCAAACATTTGATTTTCAGCCCCGTTTGATTCTCAACTTCAGTCTTCCATCTCTTAAAAGTGGCAAACACATCACACTTGTGTTTCATGAAGTAGACCCAAACTTTCCTGCCGAAATCATCAATGAAAGTTACATAAAATCTGTAGCCACCAAGTGATAAAACTGGAGATGGTCCCCATACATCAGTATGGACTATTTCCAATTGTTCTTTCTTAGGCTCTCTTGCAACCTTCGTGAAACTGACGCGTTTCTGCTTTCCCATAATACAGCTTTCACAAAAATCTGAATCAACAGATTCGAGACCTTCTAAGACTCCCATTTAAGCCAGTATCTTAATTTCTTTGATGCTCATGTATCCAAGTCTATTATGCCACAGACTTGAACTGCAAACATTGTTAGTAACAACATCTAAGTTCATACATCCTTCAGTGGTGTACAATGTTCCAGTTTTTGTGCCACGTGCTATAACTATAGCACCTTTCACAACCTTTCACGAACCATTTTCAAACACTAATGTATAACTTGGGTTGTCCAGCTGACCAACAGAAAGCAAATTCTTCTTGAGACGAGGAACATATCTGACATCTTCCAGCATCCATTTATTGCCCGATGGAATATGTATACATACATCCCCCCTTCCTTCAACCAGCAAAGCCTTATTGTCAGCAAGATATACATTTCCAAAATATCCAGACTTGAAATTTAAAAACAACTCCTTGCTTGGTAATGTATGGAAGGAAGCATCAGAATCCAATCCAAGATTCAACCGGGCTGTCAACATTAAGAACTAGTGCATCTCCAGTGTCTTTTGCTGAATTTATGGAGTCATTATCATTTCCAGATCTGTTATTCTGCTTATTTTTGGTTTCTTATAGTCTGTCCTAATATGTCCTCTCTCTTCACAGTTCTTACATAACACATTAGATTTATGTGGAGATTTTTCACGATTGTTTGACTTAGATCTACCATATGTATTCTGACCCTTTGATTTACTCCTCTCCCTGTGCTCAACACTGAGAGCATTACCCGAAGATTCTCCGATCTCTCTTTTGCGAATGCTTTCGTTGAGAAAAACATCTCAGATTTCATCAAACTTCAGCTTTTCAGACCCACAGGAACTATTAATTGCAGGAACAACCGTATCCCAAAATTTAGGTAAAGATGACATCAAAATCAAAGCCTTAATTTTATCTTCAAAACTAACATTAAAAGAACTCAGTTGACTTACAATCATATTGAATTCATTAATATGGTCAGCCATAGATCCGCCTTCAGACATTTGCAAATTGAATAATCTATACATCAAATATATCTTGTTCATCGTAGAGGGCTTCTCGTACATATTTGATAGTGCTTTCATCAAATTTGCTGTCGTCTTCTCCTTCACAATGTTGAAGGCCATGTTATTGGACAAACTCAATCGGATCAAGCCTAGAGCTTGTCGATCATTGAATTTCCATTTTTCTTCCGCCATCCCCTTTGTCTTCACCCTAGTTAAGGGTTCATGAAGATCCTTCTGATACAAAGAAGTCTTCGATTTGCATTTTTCAGAATCCAAAATTGGAGCCATCAAACTTGTCAATATCGACCTTTGAACTCTCCATCAACACAGATCGTGGTGAATCTAACCTCGCTCTGATACTAGTTGTTAGGATCCGCACCAAATCTACAGAAATTAAAATGATGATGAAGAAAATATCTTGAAGAAAAAGTAGAGAAAAGTGAGAGTTTCTCTCTCTAAAATGGGAAAGACTTTTTTAACGTGGTAACACCTAATTACTTGGAGCTCCGCAACCTAACACTTGGAGCTTTGAGAAATCAAATTAGGAGTTATACTTGAGTCAAATTGCAAGCTTTTCAAGTTCAGTATTATGAAAATGGAGTACAAAAGAACACATTTATGGAAATTGGGTCATTTGGTTATTGGTTAAAGGGGATTATTCATGTTATCATGTTTTTAGTTAGAATAGTTAATATTATATTTAATGGCATTTAGTTGGTTTATATGAAAAAAATTTAGTATATTAAGTATGAGATATTTGTTGCAATTTATAATTTCACACACACATATGAGTAACAAATTATTTTAATTTTAATCCTGAGAAAAAAATTGTAATATCCAAAAACATACTCACTAAAGATCATTCACATAATGTATCATACCGAATTATTTTAGACAAGATCAAGTTGGAACATCAAAAGGGTTCAAAATCATGCGAAAGTGGTCCTGTGAAATTTTTGGCCAAGCAATTCAGAAGATAATTTTTTGAGATAAAATGACTTAACCAGTAGAGTACTTGACCAGTTGTCATCGCGGTCTTGGTCAATTTCAGTTCAAAAATCACTGTAAAATAATTTCCTAAAAAATGAATTGTGGCAGAACAAGTCTCCAATGCAGACTTGTTTCACAATAGGATAAATTTTTCGCCCGATTTCAATTTAATGAGGAGTATCCCGATCTTTCTTCTACCTTTTCTACACTGAACCCATGTATTTTGAGGTTTTTTTTACGTCATATTAGTTCCATATCATGATTTACTATCATTTACATACTAAGATTTAGAAAACTAGGGCTAAGGAGAAAAGAGAAGACTAAGGTTCAAGAGAAGACAGGTTCAAGAGAAGGAAGTGGATTATTCAAATTCTTGATTGTCCACGTGCCCTATTTCCCAATTCAAAAGAATTAAATGGTCTAGTTGATTCTTTGAATTTTCCACGTCTGAATCCTTGAAAATATCCTTGAATCCTAGTTAATTCTTGCGTATTACTGCATAAATTGATGTGATTATAAAAAGTCAAATACTTAAAGAAACTAGTTGCACATTATTTCATATGAACTCTAGTTGTATGTTGTATATAACCTACACCCTTATGTGTTGATTGAACTTGAAAGCATGAATTGTGCATGTCTTGAATTGGAACGAGTTAAATTATCCATGAAGGCTGAATTGTCATTGAAGGTCCTTATCCTCATTTGAACTTGAACATTTTGAGTATAAATTATTGTCTCAAAATTAGAGTTTACTTCCTTAAAACATGTGCATGAGTTCAGTGCACAATTATTGAAAAGATTGATAACAAGATGACAATTGCATGGATAAGTGTCCAAAGAGATGAATTGAATAAGTTAACTTAAGGGATTGATTGGGGTCTTATGAGCATGCTGAGTCATAGGAGGAGTATCGAACATTGAATTGAGTGAGAGTAAATAATAACTCAAACTCAATAAACTATGTGGCTAGCGTAGGAGAGGATTTAACTGTAGAATCAGATGTCTCTTTATTGTTCCAAAAGAGGACTTGACTTGATTGATTGTGGATCCAATGATTGTGACTCATCCTTTACCTTGGCAAAGTATAGGACGAATGTGGCAATGACATCACTTCATTATATCATTACTGGCTCATAGATAATGATTGTCGGCTAGAGAAATTTCCAATAGGACATGATAGTACTTGATATGATTGGATTGAATTACATATTGTTGAATCCTTCTTAAAATATCGTTACTTTATCTTGTGTTACCTTACTGAGTTTTGATTGTCATTCTAAACTGAGTTATTAGAGTTGGGTATATCTTGAGGTTGTTATTTTTCAGCTATTTTATATATCATGCATTTCATATACTCACATCAATTGGTGCTGCATTATTTTATGATGCAGATAGAGGTGCTAGAGATCCTCAACAGGTGCTCTATTGACGATCTATTCTATTTCAGAGCTTGTGGTGAGACCTTCTTTCTCTCGGAGCATCTATCTATATTTTCCACTTAAAGTGTTGGCATTTTATTTCCTTAAGATATTCATGAACCTCTCATTGGCACCATTTAGAAATTAGAGATAGAGGCTTCGTAGACTAGACAATGATGGATTGATTTGATATCTTTAAATTCCTTGACTAGTTTTTTTAAAACTATTCTTGTGATAGTAGATTGATGAAGTGTTTGATTGTTGATACTTAGACAATTATTCTTTGAGTTGATTAATTAGTCCACTAGTATAATCTTATGCTATAAATTGAGTCGTTCGCTATTTATTGAACGTGTGATCACGGCAAAAGGTCCACTTGGGAATTAAAAATAATTATTGAGTATTGGTCACGCTTAGAGTACCCTCTCTGGATGTAATACAAG
>JAPFFP010000088.1:254504-294775 GCA_026153255.1 Solanum medicagineum | reverse complement strand
TGACTTAATTTACGATTTGAATTTTATTTGTGGTTTAATTTCATTTAGCCCTAAGCAGAACAAATGCAAGAATAATTAAAGATAAGATCATTAAATAGGCATAAGTAAGTTTCATGAAAATGAAGGTGTATGCAATAACTAGGAAAGTAACTTTGACTATTCCAGATGTTTCTTGGCCCAATAATATCTTGCTTCAACAACTTTTGCCACCATAAAGCAAAACCTACCAACAAAAAGAAGATTAGCATTTCCCAAATGTTATGCTTTCTTTAGACAAATTATTGTAGTAGGGTGCCGAAGAAATTTGTCGCAATTTTTTATTTTGATATTTTAACTATGACTTATTTTAAAATATTTTTAATATCATTAAAAATATATTTTTTAAATATAAATAAATAATGTGGTTAATTGTCTGCATTACACTTTCTCTAAGAGAGTACAACGGCAACAATGATAATAACAACATACTCAGCAAAATTTTACAAGTAGGTCTAGGGAGGGTAACATGTACGCAGACCTTATCACAAGAGAGTGAAAATCAAAAAATTATTTATTTATTTAAAATCTAATTTTATTTCCTATTACCATTAATACATTTTCACCCGCGAGACTAGATACGTTGAAATTTTTTTTAAAAAAAAACTCTTTTCGAATTGAAAGATTTTAAAATTTTATTCAAGAATAAAAAATTCCCACATTTGTTATTTAGTTAGGGCCAAAGATATACACAACCACTCTAACTTGTTCTTAATTAATTCTCATTTTGGTATTATATTTTAGCCTTGTTTCATTTTAACTACTCAACTCTATTTTTTATGTACTATTTTAAAAAACGATACTAATTTTATGATTTTTTTTAAAAAAAAATTATATATGCTCTTCAATTGCAATTTGACAAATTGATTTTTCTTAACCAAAAAAAAAACAATTCTTTCGAGAGCTTCTCTAAATTTATACGTGAAAAATAACCTGAAAAAATACGTTAATTTTCTTTCTTAAAAAAGTTAATGCCAACCCAATGAAGTCTGTTGAGTTTTAGCATTTTTTAGTAGTGTTATTAACAACAAACTAGAGTCTTTTTTTAAAAAAAAATTTATTCGTATTGAAGATTGATTTTTTTACCTGTATTGAGTTGTAAAAAAAATAAACTCGTATTTGAGTTAGACATGTTGAATATAAAAAAAATAAAATATATGATTTTATTTAATTTGCTTGATTATTTAAGAAAGAAAATTGACACACTTTTCTCGATCATTTTTCAAGAAAAAATATAGAGAAGCTCTAAAAAAAGAGTTTAAGTTTTGTGCACTGTCGATGTACAAAATAATCTACATCATCAAGTAAAGTTGACCTACTATTGCAGGTTACCTATTCTTTCAAAGTTTTATTTTTTTTTTACTTAATTTTAACTTTACTTTCTAAAATTTACAATAACTTCTATAAACTCATCTAAGGTAAGATTCTTAGTCAAAATCTTCTCTCCATGTTATCTTCTTTCCTTGTCTTTTTAACCCTGTATTCATCTCTCTTTAATGTGATAATTGAATTTTAAGATTTTGATGTAAATTGTTATGTGATGTTTGCACTTTAAATATTCTTCAAGTTCTTTTTCTAAAAAAATAAAAATAAAGAAAAAACTTAATATCATTTGCAAAGTTTTCCCAAATTATGAATTTTGATGCAAATATTTTTCTCTCCAAGATTAACACGTTGAAGAATGGAAGAACTACTTCTTGCAATTTCAATAGTAGTTGAGGTGAAGAATTGTTTTATTAATTATGATGATTTTATTGAAAGAGAAATAAGAAAAAGTTAGATTTGATTTATGTTATAAAAGAAAACAATAACTATTTTAGTTAGAGTATAATTAAACTTCTAGTTTTAATATTTTTTTCCTAAATTTTAATTATATAAATCTAATGGTAGTTATTTGATTTACCTAATAGTGTAAAATATTTTGTACACTGATAGTGCATATAATTGAAATTTCTAAAAAAAAAATATTATGTTTAAAAACAAGTTAGTCTATCGATTTTTCTAAAATAAAGTGAAAACTAATGGACAATATCGATTTTTAAGATAAAAAGTGAAAATAAAGAACATAAATAAATAAAAATAAAAATAAATTATAAAATAAATATTTTTGTGTTTATATGGTTCATGAAAAATAGAGTTGAAGGGTTAAAATGGAATAAGGGTAAGATAGCGTGTCAAAATAGAAAATGAGGACAAGTTAGAGGGGTTGTGTATGTTTTTACTTGGTTTTGTGCTATGTCCTGGTGTGTAAAGTACACTCTCCCATTTTGTTAACTTCTCGAACATAAGTGTATAAATAGAATATGAAAATTGGAATTGAAGAGTTAAATGAAATATGATTGAGTTGGGGTGTCAAAATAAAATTTAAGGACAAATTTAAGAGTGTAAATGTGTGGTTAACCTTTCTAAATTACAAACCAAATATTATATTAATTTTGTACATAAATAATTTGTCTCCTCACCAATTACCAAACATAATATTACTTACATAAAATTTAAAACCCAGGTAATTCACCTTCAAAGGAGCTAACCATCACCCTTTATTTTATTCCACATATAAGTTGAAATATCAGAGGTTAGCTAGCTAGCCCAAAAAACAAATTACTTCCTTTGGTGGGATACTTTCAATCTTGATAAAAAGGTTCTTTCCATAAGAGCTCTCAAAAGGGAAGTCAAAATGCAACTTTTTAGGTCTCACAGAATTTAGAACGTGGCTTAGTGATATTCGTATTTTGTGCATTTGAATTAGTGAGATAATTAGTAAATAAACTTAGCCAAATTAAGAAAAAAGAAACAAAAAGGTTTCATTGTTTGAAGGCATCCCTTGATAATGACTCTTGCTCAATTTGAAGAAGGCCACGAAGGTTTTGACTTAATACTTCCAACTTTATATGGTGACAATACGTAATAATTAATCACTTAATGCTCATTCCATTGATGTGGGGATTTAGTTGGTTGACTAATTTATCACATTTTTGTTAGTACCTCTCATTTATTTAATAACATTGTTAATTTTATGTCTAGTTGAAGACCAATTAATTTGAATTCCCATTGCAAATCTAGAAGAGAGCCTGTAGGTTCATGGATCCGTTTATCATATATAACTTCATGTTAAAGTTGTAAGTTGTGGATTTACCTTTTCTAAGAGTAAAACATTTCTATCAAAGACTACTCAAATTCTGTAATATGGATTTACCTAATTGAATTACATAGGTCAGATTATTCTCAGCTTAAACTGGTGTTGTATTTTACTTGTCCAACGCAACATGTCAAGTGAAAATAATTCTTTACCTAGTATGTCACGTGCAGAGCAATATATTCTGATATGTTTTAAAACTAATTAATATTTCAATGGTCCAAATTCAATTGGCGTCTAAAAATTCCACTTAGGAAAAACATTCTATAAATAACCAACCCAAACACACTAGAAAAAATCAAATCGTAACGTCACCAAATATCTCCAATTTGAGTCTCTAGTCTACTCCATCTTCTTCCCGTATAATTTCCCTAGTTAAACTCCAGAGACATTTTCTTTATACAAATCAAATACATGTCTCAAAGGTCAGATTTGTCCCATGAAATTTTAATTAATGCTAATGCTAATGAATTATGATCTTTAATCTTTTATTTTATTTTATTTTATGTTTTTGTTGCAGCATGTTAACTAACTTCTTTTCAACAAGCTGCTTTTAAATTGCTTTCATCAAAAAGTTAATTTCTGGTACGCGACTTCGACATGCATCTTTTTGTTTCCGTTCACATTATTTCATGGCATTCAAATTAATTAAAGTGATGTGTTATATATTTATATTTCGTCTTAATTAAGTTATAACTATGGCACCTGCATGCATGTACACAATGAGAAATAGTTTTGTTTTATTTTTATTCCTAAATAGGTGAGTGGACCATATAGTTAACGAATATATTACGAAGGATTTTTTCAGAATCTAATGGAACGTTCAACATGCTTCTAGTGTCAAGTATACCCCTTGACACTATTCTATATTCTTTTTTATTTAGTATGTTTCAAAAAGATTGATATTAATTTATTAAAATACAAATAAATAAATAAAAGTATGTACTTTAATGAGATAGTCACACACTTTCATAATAGTACGAAGAGGATTGAATCTAAGTGATCAAGAAAGAGATTTGTGTGTGTAACTCGTGCACTAGAGGGCGAACTGAGAATATTAGTGTATCTGAATTCAAGTCGACCGCAATCTAAGTCATTCTATTAGTGTATATAGTCAGGGCCAGACCTAGGGTACAGTAGGTTCAACCAACTGAGTAAGAGAAATTGGATAAGCATGTAATAACTAAGAACCGTTTGACCTGCAATGAAGAGGTTAGTACATAATATATTTGAAAAGATTTTCCGATGAAGTGTGTTCATCTGACCACCCTCGAGTGAAGGTAGCTCCGCCCCTGGGTTGATACACAACCCTAATTCAACCTAAAAATATCACTATTTAAAAATTGATTGAGAATGGTGGCGACGGATGTTGTTCGGTAGCGTTTTACGGGCTCAGAAGCAGGAATCATGCGATTTTCGGAGCTTTTTGTGGGGGTTCGCCCACGGAATGGGGCACCGGCGGGGCTCCTGGGCGACTCGATCCCAAAACATTCCACCAACCCATGCCCAACGAGCATAGCAAGAGGTCGGGTGGGGCATGTGGTGACGGATATTGCCTGGTAACATTTTACGGGCTCTAGAGCAGGAATCATGCGATTTTTGATACTTTTCGTGGGGTTTCGGCCACGGAATAGGGTGCGATCGGGGCTCTGGGGTGACTCAATCCTGTAAAATTCCATCATCCCATGCCCAACGAGCGTGGAAAGAGGTCTGGTGGGACCGGTGGCAACGTATATTGCCTGGTAGTGTTTTACGGGCTCCGGAGCAGGAATCATGCGATTTTCTGAGTTTTTCGTGGGTGTTCTCCCACAGAATAGAGTGCCGGTGGGGCTCCGGTGTGATTCAATCCCAGAAAATTCAACCAACCCATGCCTAACGAGTGTGGCAAGAGGACGTGTGGGGCTGGTGGCAATGGATGTTGCCCTGTAATGTTTTACATGCTCCGGAGCAGGAATTCATGTGATTTTTGGAGTTTATCGTGGGGGTTCGCGCATGGAATGGGCGCTGGTGGGACTTCGAGGTGATTCAATCCCCGAAAATTGCACCAACCCGTGCCCAACGACCTCTCGAACACCCTGGACGAAAAATTTTTCACTATTTATACCAGGTAAATTTTCTTACAATTACGTATATTTATTAAATTTGAACACCCTGAACAATAAGTGAAGGCTAGTTTAGTGGTAAGTTTCCTTTAAAATGAACCTATGCCGCCCAGGTTTGAGTCCCACATAATGTACTGTGTTTATAGTTACAACTCATATGTGTAATTTTAATTTTCCTACATGTACGGTAATCAACTTAAATACATGATTTTACAATGAGATTAGGGAGTTTCTAATTCAAAAATGAATCTAGAAGTTTTAGAATATGGATACGTTACTATAAAAAATAAAAATATAGTGAGCAAGAGTTGATCCCTAAGTCCTAAAATTATATTAATCTACATTCAACCAAGTGGCACCTTTTAACCTTCTTGCGCCATTAGATTTAGAATATAATATTTAGTATTAATATGTATTACTAAAAACTTAGAAAATTAACTTTGGAGAATTTCATAAAATAAAAAAGTAGGATGCCAAGAGTTCATTCCAATCTTTGAGATCCAAAAATAACTCTGCATGAAAAATAGTCATCGGCGAGAGCTCATACTATAATCTCTAGGATGCAGAAGTGTAGTATAAATACTAAACAAATGGTACTCAGTTGATGGACGCTGATTGAACTCCATAGATAATGCAAGTATAAATAACATATAAATTAGGAAAGTACAACACAAGTAACTATATAGTAGATAATGATCAAGATAGAACAAGCAATAATTAAGAATGAAGAAAAGGATGAGAACAATACAATAAGATGACACCCAAGACCTAGTACCCGTCGCTAGTCGACCTACTAGACCAAAAATAAAGGAATACAAGACTTATACAAACATACTAACAATAAAAGTATAAACTCTCTTCGAATATAAGATGATGACTAGTACCAGCCAAACGTATAAGGAGATATGAAGTTTCAAATGTTGAAAGCTCACCCCAAGACTCCAAATCCCAAGAGCTGCTCTGCAAAATATTCAAGTCAGCTATGAAAATTTGTAATATGATCTGTAGAATGCAGAAGTGTAGTATGAGTACCAACAAGTGGCACTAAGTAGGCATAGGCCGACTGAATCCTAAAAATAAAGCAAGTACAAAGAATATGTAAATAGGGAACATATATATATACAAGTAAGCAAGAATAAATTGGGTGCTTGCAATAAATGGCAACTGATAAAAGGAAAGAGAGGGGGAAACAAGCAAAGGAAACAAGACACGTACCTGGTAGCATCAACCCAGAACCTAACACGGCGACACACTACGAAGGAGAATACCTTAAGAGATAGTCTACTAACAGTTTTGAACACAAATACCATATAAAGGCCCGAAGGGTCATGTCAATAATTCCTGCATAAAAAGGTTAGATAAAAAAAAAACAAGTGCAGTAACTACCTTCAAACAAGAGACCACCCTTTATACTGTTACAAGTTCACTCGTGGTCAAACAATACCTTATCAAGCCCCTCTGTGCCTAGAAGGTTCACTTACAATTAAACAAAATTTATACGGTATTCCATATTACCAACGAGCACAAACAATATGATGGTGATAGGCAATACACATGAATGAGAGTTATGCAATAAAAACAAGTAGTACCATCAACACCACATGTCTCAATCCAAGGTATGTACACCCACTTCTAGTCCCGGCTAGGAAGTAGGACTCATGCACCTCTTTGGGATCTCCATGGGGGGATGGGGAACACCTCTATATACCTGCCTAGACCCGATCCAAGTCTTATCTCAATATTTGTATATCAATCTATATCCTCGATCTCTAGGATCTGCTCTACTATAGTGGTCAAAGATAATAAATCAAATCGGCATAAAAGGGGTCAGGGGCTCATTGATCGAATTAAAAACATAACGAGCGCAACCAATACATCAGCCTCAAATATATAATGAGTGCATCCGAGATGCCTTCAGTCCAAGTCTTAAAAAGTAAAAATAGTACGACATCCATTTAGAAAATCAGTGAAAAATAGCATAGGTAAACACCTAATTTTATCATAATAATGCCAGGAACCAATGCATGCACCCTGGGTCGTACTACAGTAATGCATGAAGAATAGCCAATGTAATGCATGTCATCACGAGCATCCAAACAACATGCTTAATCATATAGAAAGCATTATTATAAATAACTAAGTCCTAGAACACAAGAACAACTTGAAACCATCGATCACCGATCACGGCCTAGGGCTCAAATGTACCCTCAAGTCAACAATAACGTCAAAAGAATCTCAATTCAAACTGGATAACAAGAAAAAAAATTATAAAGAACAAGTGTTTGATAGGAAAATCTCTAGCCTCCAAATTTGACTGAAAATATATTCCTAATGATACAAGCACAACTAATCTCTGCGCAATGGCTATGGAGGAAATATAAAGGAATCTAACAATTCATTTTGAAATAAAGGAAATACCTACTCATAAGTCTAGTAAGGTGAAAATCACTGTACCAGGGCTACATCACGACTTCCATACTAGTGAAGGTTACTAAATCTTAGAAAATTTTCATAATAAGCACTAAAGGATTAGGCATCACCCCAAACTCATGTGAAAGTACTAATCAGGCATATGACTATAAACCTCGACAAACCACCCAAAATAGGCTAACAAAGCTAAACTAAGGATTAACCAACAACTTTACCATCCCAGCTAAGAATCACATAAGTACAAACTAGTCTAAGTCGCTAATTGGGGACAAAGAAATAAGAAACAATGATCAAAGCCTAACTCATAAAATCCAACCCACAAGTAGTTTATACTAAACAATACCTTATAAAGCTCAATCATAAGAAAGTAGATTGTAGCCTACCTCGAAGCTAATCACGCACACTTCAAGTTCACTTTTTCATAGTTTCCCATGCTTGAATCACCTCCAAATACTTCCATATTTTCAAAATACAGGTCATCTCCTCAATATGAACGTTTTGATACCAAAATTGCATTTTTAAAAGATGGAACTAAAATTAGGTCTAAAATGGAATTATGGGACCCACGATGAAAATTTCAAAATCAACTCCGTGAATGACTTGTACATGTATTATAGAGCTTGTGCCCGATTTTGGGACAATTTAGGAGAAATCAATCCATCATATAACATCACCATTAAAGCTTAAAGCTAAGCTAGAATAGCCCCTTTGGAAAAAAAATTACCTCAAATCAATGTATTACACGCTTCTCGGAACATAGTAACATGTACCCACGATCCATACGAACTCAATGCAACTAGAATCACCCAAAATAGAGCTTCATAGCTCTTAAATCTGAAATGGGAAAATGGGGGTTAGGTTGGTCGCGTATCTGATCTTAAATTAAAAGACTAGACAAAACCTTCATCCCATTCATGGAAGTATAGGTTCACGATTGCGACCCTCCCAGATATTGGTATTCGCAATCACGGAGGCTAAGCCCGCAATTTGCAGAGAAAATGGTAGCATTGCGATCACGGCCTTAGGCTACACGATCGAGGAGGATTAGGTCCTTGGCCTTTGTGAATGTGACCCCAAGGTCCGCGATCACGAAGTTCATTGACCCGCACTAGAAGTTATTGCATCAGCTAAACTGGCCAAGTTGCAATCTCTGACCAAGTGCTTGAGATTCGTTCGACACCCCATATGTGTAAACAAGTTATGCTATCCTATCGAATTTGTTGTTTCCAACTTAATAGAATAGTCAAACTTTCCAACAGAGGTCATCTCGACAAAAAGTAGGTCCACGCCTATGGACCATTTAAAACAAAATTCATGAAGTGACTCAAAATAAGATTGGAAATCATTGAACGTGCACGAAAGGTTATTCAAAACCAAAATCAACATTTTGTAGCTAACTGCGCTGGTGGATTTCTCATCTGAGCGCAATTTTTTAGAATGTTGACCAAAGTCAACTTTGGGATAAATTTCAACAATCAAAACGCTAAATTGTTTAAAGTTGCACCAAAGGCCTTGATACTCAAGCCGAATATGCTTCCAGCTTGATTTGGTCATTCCGAAGTCGATGAAATTTTAGAATTCCATTTTGAGGTCATGTACTTTTTTTTCCGAAGTCAACTTTTCAAGTTATAAGGACCTCCAAACATAAAATGTTACACAAAATCCAAATGAATAACAAAGCAACCAAATTGTCATTGCTAGTGCCAGCAAGTCATAAGTGACTTAGGGTCACTACAAAGAAGCTCTAAATAGTGAAAAAAATAGAGAGAGGAGGAAATGACCTAGAGAGTCATTACAACATCCACTACTAAAAGGACCTTTGTCCTTGGGCCTACATGCTCTGCCAGATCCACATGCACCCTCATGAAGCGAACAACTCCAGGGTAGAGTCTAGCATAAAAGAAAACTCAAATTTGCTTCAAAAACTTCAAAAGCACTTCTAAATCCTTCCTTGTCACCAATCCCCACTCAACTGAACCAAAAATAGCTAAAATTACCAGAACCACCTGAGAAAACCTAAAACCACACAGAGATCATTGGATTACATAATACAGAACCATAAGAGGAATAAAAACAACCTTACCATCTGAAGCACCTACCTCAATTACAAAATCCACCATTTCTATCTATTAGAAGCATTTTATCGATCTTTATCTATTGTAAACTTTTTCAATACAATCTACCAAACTTCACAACACCAGCTTCGAAAGAATCATACACACCATTTGAATATCAAAGAACAAGAAAAACCAAAACAAAGAACCTGTCTAGAGGAAAAATCGAATTTCAAACTTAGCTCTTAAAATCATTTATGTGGGGATGAAGTGACTCTTTCTAAAGCTTACCACCCTCCTTCGAAAGGCAATCATCTTACTAATGATAGGGTTGCATCAAGTCTAGCTCAATTGACCTCCTTTTACCAAAGGGACTTTTGGGAAATTAACACCATAAGCCCACAAGCTACTTTTGAGCCGAAAATCAAGGTCAACAATCTAGTCCAAGAAATACTGTGTTGGTAGATAACAAATAAGCACTGTGGACTGACCGTTGATGACCCAAAAACACCAACTTCACTCATTAAATCTCACAAGCTACCAAGCATGTCAAACTAAACTTTCATAGTGCAAACACAAGCTCATATGCTTCACAAATTACCTTGACCTTATCCAATAGATGAATATTTTATGCAAAATCTCATTCACCATTCAAATAACACTTTGAGTTATCAACTGTACCTTCAAAAACTACCATACTTAGCGCAAAGAATCTACTATATCATTAATGAGTCATAACAAGGAACCTCACCACCAAAAATCTAGCTAGCTATATAAAGGAATAATTCCTTTTCCATTTTCTCCCAACTCAAACACAACTACCCAATACTACCTCACAGAACCATACAAAAAGCTGACTTAGCCATTAAACCCGCCATGAAGAAATAATCTGGCTACACTAAAAGAACCAACCTAATTAACTCCGCCACCCTAGGAACTAAGGACAAAATTTAATCAAGGGAAAGAATCTATAAATGAGTTGTACTATAGAGACACACCCTTTTCTCGACAACAACTTCACATCAACTAAGCACTTGGGAGGGGAAGAAACAAAGAAGGGCAAGGACTAAACCAAGAAGACCCTAAAATGGCAAAAACAAAAACCAAATAAAGTAAGTCAACTAAACATAAACTACAAGATATCACTCTATGACTACTACAACACAACAACAAAGCAACATGATCTACAACTAATAGAAATCACCTACAGAGATAAACACATACACATAATTTCAAATAAAATTATTATAGAAAATACTAGGCATACAATTAGGTTAAGTAAGCATACTTACACAGATCCTTAGAAAGCAATCATCAGAACCACAGGATGAATTTAACTAGTCAAGCAAGCACCAATAGGTATAAAGACCCAACACCCATAACTATGAGCAAAAATTTACACAAATATGATTGATACCTAGAACCTCTTCCTAGATCTAAACTGTAGAAGCATACGATAGAAGACAATTGGACTCAAACTAAGCATCTGTACCACTATTTGCAACACCTAAGGCACTATCTCCAACCATATATAGCATAAATCCAAAAGACTGAGATGATTGTGTAATGGTCCCATACTAGGCACAGTATCTAGACCAATGGCCAATCAGTCGACAAGTGATGCAACCTATATAAGCTAAAGTTTAGAGTGAATGAAGGGGTAAGCAACCCTAACTACTTGTCACAACCCAAGCCTAGGGCCTAGACATGACACGACAAATGGAGAACCCTAAGGGACCCCAAACAAGCCTCCTAACATATCATTACATATCCTTGGTTGGGGAGGCAATTAAACAACAATAAGCGAGTAAAAATAAGGGCAAAGGGACTATGGGTGTCTTTCGTAGCTTAAAACATACAATACTCAAGAGAGTCAAAGCTCACAACATCATTACATAACTTTTCCAACAATACCTCTAAACTTAGAATTGAGCGAGGCCAAGACAACTTTTCGGGCGTCACCCTCATAGTCAAAAGCATATAATAAGATAAAGAGAGTCTTTGCATAACATAAGATCAAAAGATATCATCCTCGGAGTTGAGGACTCACCAAACTTGCTTGAAGAGATAGTACTAGCGACATGGAGGAAGGTGATCAACTGGAGCACTGGTTCCTACATGGTAACATCATGTAGGCATATAGTATGCATTAGTACTTTTGAATGTACTAAGTATGTAGGATGCGATCCAACAAGAGATAGGCAACATAATCGAAATGCATAAATAGACATTGAATGAACATAATAGCAATATGGCAGTCATGAATGATGCTTGAAGTAAAACATGCTTAGATAGAATGTATTACATGTGTAGGAAGAGACCATCTTCATAGACCAAGCCACTTAGTACTTCGAATCCAAGGTAAACCACCCCTTGGAGGTGTTTGAGGTACCAACCCCTCAACTTTGTTAATAGGTCTACCCTCCCCCCCCCCAATCAAAGTATTTGAGGTACCAACTCCTCAACTTGGTTAATGGGTTTACCACCTCCCATCAAGGTGTCTGGGTTACCAACCCCTCAACTTGGTTATGGTCAACTTACAACACTACAGATACTTTTCATGAAATAAACACATATATACCTTCCTTTCATTATCATAAAGTCATTCAAGTCATAGGTCATGCAATGGATCATCAATAGCTCAAGAACCTTAAATCGGATATTTTATCAAACATTTGGTGGGTATGTAATGCTAGTTTAAAACCATGCAATTCAAGAGTGAAATCATGCAACAAAACTTAAAGTAAATCAACCCACCAATACTTGCTAATACCCTCATGCAATATACATTGAAACCCTTGATGAAATCTCAAAATAGATCATAGATTCATAGCTCAAAACATGCTTAAACAGTCACACTTTTACAAAACCCCAACATAGTTCAGAGTTAAATACATAATAAGAAGACCCATAAGTAAATCAACTTAGAAACATATAATTTATGTAAAAAAGAAGCTGGCACCATGGTTGAAAGGACCCAATGGTTGAAACCCACACACCTTAACTTTAGAGATTTCCTTGAAGAATATTTAAATGGAGACTTCGAGCTTGAATAAAATCCTTAGATCCGGGAAAGAGATTGGGACACTTGAATTTCGAGCGAAATATTTGTCTAAGTGTTTGAGAGAGTATTGGGGAATGTCTTGAATGATATGAGGTTGAAAAATGACCATGCATAGGAAGGCTTAGGCCCAACACCCCAAGGCCTTAGGCCGAGATTAGAAAATCTGGCAACAAAATATACTGCTCTGCGACAGGTTCGCGTCACGGAGCAATCGCGGACTGCTACTGGAATTGCAAAATTGGCGAAATTTATTTTTCGCTATGGGTCCTTTAAAATTTGAGTTATACTCATTTTTCACTCAATCTACCCCCATGAACAAGAATATGAAGTCGGATTTGTGATAACATGCACGAATTTTTTGAGACATATGGAAATTACGATTATGGGCATTTTCGAGGCATATTTTCGAGCACTTTTTAGGGTCGTTTCAATATCTCCCCCTTGAGAATATTCGACCCCAAATGTCAAAAAAACATACACAAGAGAAGTAAGCAAGATAATTTCAGCCCACGCAAGAATGCAACAATGCACTGAAACGTCATTTAAAAAATCTCAACATAAGTGTCAAAATCACCATGAACTTATCAATTTAAATATGAATGTATGCAAAGGACATCAGGGTTGAAACTTAACACTTGAAATCACATAGGGGACTTAGATTATTACTTTAGGCTTGAGTGCAATGGAAGAGATAAGGATATCACTTTTGCATGTCCTCCTCGATTTCCCAAGTAGCACCTTCAACTTGTTGATTCCTTCAAAAGACCTTAATGGCAGCTACATCCTTGTTCCTTAATTTCTTCACTAGTCTATCCAAAATTTCCACTAGAACCTCTTCATGAGTCAAGTCGTCTTCAACAAAACCCACAACATCAAATGGTACAATAGTATTTGGGTCACCCACACACTTCCTCAACATAGACACATGGAACACCGGATGAACTAAGTTCATTTCACTAGGCAACTCCAACTCAAAGGCCACCTTTCCAATCTTCCTCAACACCCTATAAGTACCCACGAATCTTGGACTCAATAAGGCCATATCTCCCACTTTAAACCACCCAACCAGTGATCTATAACGTCTACCATAAAGGGCCTCATCTACAATCAACCTCTTCAAGTAATCAACATTAGGCACACATAATCTACCTTGGAATCTAAGGGCACCATCTCCCCCTTGGGAGAAAACCTCCACCTTACCATCTCTCACCAAGGCCTTCAGCTCTAACAAGGGGGGTCAAGAACTTGTTTTACCTTTACCTTCTCAACCAATGAAGATTTAGAAAAATCAACCACCACTACACCACCATTGCCAACCTCTTCCAACCTAACCCCTATTCTAGCCAACCGATGGACCTCTCTAGCCACCTCCTTGCCACCATCACCAACATGAGCTAGGCTACCCATAGACACCGTAATCAAAGCATCGGTCACAATATTAGCCTTACTGGGATGGTAGTGCACACTCATATCGTAAAACTCTTTAAGGAGCTCTAACCACCTTCTTTGTCTCAAGTTGAGATCTTCTTGAGTAAAAAAATATTGGAGACTCCTATGATTGGTAACCACATCAACATGCACCCTATACAAAAAATAACGCCAAATCTTCAAGGCAAAAATCACGACGGCCAATTCAAGATCATGGGTAGGATAATTCTTTTCATGCACCTTAAGTTGTCTAGAAGCATAGGCTATCACCCTACCATTTTGCATCAAAACACAACCCAAACTAATTTGGGAGGCATCACAATATACAACAAACCCTTCCAACCCTTCCGGTAGAGAAAAGATGGGAGTAGAGACAAGCTTATCCTTCAAGGTTTGGAAACTATTTTCACACTCATCGGTCCACACAAATTTCACCTTCTTTTGAGTCAACTTAGTCATGGGAGAGGGGCTAGAAGAGAGCCCATTTACGAATCTCTGGTAGTAACCCGCTAAGCCTAAGAAGCTTTTAATATCCGATGGAGTCAAAGGTCTAGGCTAATTTCTAATCACCTCCATCTTCTTAGGATCTACTTTTATATCATACCCTGACACCACATGACCTCGAAAGGCACCTCTTGCAACCAAAACTCACACTTATCATACTTAGCATACAACTTCTCCTCCCTCAATTTTGTTTACAACACCGCCCTCAAATGAGCCACATTCACCTCCTCACTATGGGGATAGATCAAGATATCATCAATGAATACCACCACAACTAAAGAAATAATTAGATTTCTTCAAACATAGGCCACCATGGCCTTTCCCACACTTTTGGCATCTATGCCTTGTCAGCTCCCACCACCTCCTTGAGCCTCTTGACCAACATGACCACCTTATTCTTGAAGCCGACCATCTTTACACCTTTTTCGAGTGTATGGACAATCAACTATCTTGTGGTCCATCTAACCACACCCATAGCATATAGTCGTGTCCCTCAAACATGTGCCATTATGTTTCCTCCCACACCTTGGCCATCTAGGATGAGTCACTCCACTATTGCCCCCGGGCTTGTGCATATGGATGCCTACCTCCTATTCGGGTTCTCTTGGCCTTTTCCTCTCCATTATTACCATTTGAAGTCTCAAGGGCACCCACCGATTGGTTGAGTTGGGCGTTCACGGCCTTGGCCAACACCCATAGAGCATTGCGAACCTCTACATTCGATATATCGTCGTCCTGAGTAGCCTAAGACATATTCTGAAATGCAACGGTTAGGAATTAGTAATAAACCCTAGAGGACCTAGCTTTACCGCATGACATAGATCATGAAAAAGTGAAACATTTCCTAAAATGCCTCATAGTCGTGGCACGCTTCACAACCATGAATAAGACTCTAATCGACGCGGTGAGTTGGATGTCGAGGACCATTAAAAACCTAGTGCTCTGATACCAAGTTTGTCACGACCCAAGCCTAGGGACTAGACGTCACATGGTGAATGGGAAACTCGAAGGGACCCCAAACAAGCCTCTTAACATATCGTTACACATCCTTGGTCGCGAAAGCAAGTAAATAACAATAAGAGAGTAGAAATAAAGGCAAAGGGACTAAGGGAGTCTTTCATGGCTTAAAACATACAAGAGTCAAGAGAGTCAAAGCTTATAATATTATTACATAACTTGTCCAACAACACCTCTAAACTTAGAATTGAACGGGGGCCAAGACAATCTTCCGGGCACACCCTCATAGTCAAAAGAATATAATAAGATAAAGAGAGTCTTTGCATAACATAAGATCAAAAGATATCATCCTCGGAGTTGAGGTTTCCGTAAACTTATGGAAGAGATATTAATAGCCACATGGAGGAAGGTGATCAAGTGGAGCACCGGTTCCTACATGGTAACATCATGTAGGAATAGAGTATGCTTTAGTATATTTGAATGTACTAAGTATGTAGGATGCAGTCCAACAAGAGATAAGCAACATAATTGAAATGCATAAATAGACATTGAATGAACATAATAGCAATATGGAATGAATGAATAATTCTTGAAGTAAAACATGCTTATATAGAACGTATTACCTGTGTAGGAAGAGACCATCTTCACCGACCAAGACACTTAGTACTTGGAATCTAAGGTAAACCACCCTTGGAGGTGTTTGAGGTATCAACTTATCAACTTGGCTAATGGGTTTACCACCTCCCATCCAGGTGTTTGAGGTACCAACCCCTCAACTTAGTTAATGGGTCTACCCCTCCCCCCCCCCCAATCAAGGTGTTTGAGGTACCAACCCCTCAACTTGGTTATGATCAACTTGCAATATTACAAGTACTTTTCATGAAATAAGCACATATATACCTTCCTTTCGTTATCATAAAGTCATTCATGTCATAGGTCATGCAATGGATCATCAATAGCTCAAGAACTCTGAACCAAACATTTTATCAAACACTTGGTGGGTGTGTAATGCCAGTGTAAAACCATGCAATTCAAGAGTGAAATCATGCAAGAAAACTTAAAGTAAATCAACCCACCAACACTTGTTAATACCCTCATGCAATATACATTGAAACCCTTCAAGAAATCTCAAAATAGATCATAGATTCATAGCTCAAAACATGCTTAAATAGTCACACTTTTACAAAACCCCAACATAGTTCGTAGTTAAATTCATAATAAGAAGATGCATAAGTAAATCAACTTAGAAACATGTAATCTAGATAAAAAAAAAAGGAAGCTTGGGTACCATGGGTGAAAGGATCCAATGGTTAAAACCCACACACCTTAACTTTGGTATTTCCTTGAAGAAGATTTGAATGGAGACCTGAAGCTTGGGTGAAATCCTTAGATCCGGAAAGAGATTGGGACACTTGAATTTTGAGTGAAATATTTGTCTAAGTGTTTGAGAAAGTATAGAGGAATGTCTTAAATGATATGAGGTTGAAAAATGACTAAGTATAAGTGTTTTTACGCATAGGAAGGCTTAGGCCCAGGACCCCAAGGTCTTAGGCCGAGATTAGAAAAACTGGCAACAAAATACACTACTCAGCGACGGGTCCACGTCATGGAGTAGTCACGAACTCCTACTGGAATTGTGAAATTGTTAAAATTTATTTTTCACTATGAGTCCTCTAAAATTTGGGTTATACGTATTTTCCACTTAGTTTTACCCCATGAACAAGAATATGAAGTCAAATTTTTGATATGACGCTCGAATTTTGAGATATATAGAAATTACGACTATGAGCATTTCCGAGGCACATTTTCTGGCACTTTTTACGGTTGTTTAACTACCTTTTCCCTAATGAAAATCATGTCTAAAGCTTTGGGGACCACCCTTAACGGTTGTCCTTTGCCCTAATGAAAATCATGTCTAAAGCTTTGGGGACCACCCTTAACGGTTGTCCTTTGCCCTTACCAGTTTGTTCTTGCCGAGCATGTTGCATGTGATAAGTGACTATAGGACAATCCTAACTAAATGCCCTAACTCATGGCATATATAACACCTCTCGTGAAGTACAACTCGATGAGGTGGCCTGGTTGGCATAACATGGACCTCAGAACCTCAATGTTGAGAAGGCACACCCTGAGAAGTTTGTCTTAAACTCTATACACTGTTTGTACCATAACCTGTCATTTGGCTACTTGAAATTTGAGGTACTCCCACCATAGGTCCGATTGGTCGAGAATAAGGATAACCCTTGCTGGGACAAAGCCTACCACAAAGAGAGATGCTACCACCACTATGCTGATGGCGAGGCCTCTTACCTCCACCTTTGTAAGTCTCCATACACGTTGCTCCATAAATCTCACATAACTAACCATTTGAGGAAAAGTAGACCAACTGCTATCAGCTATTCTGATGCTAGACAAAGCGATAAAGCTAATCCACCAATAAATTGCAAAGTCATATCCTTCTCCGTAGGAAACAAAAAGGAAATTTGTTTGGTCCACTTAAGAAATTCAACCATATATTCAGAAACTTAACCATTCGGTGTACCCAAAACTACTCCTACAAATGTTATATCCTAATCGAGTCTTGAAATCTCCAACGCTGGGTCGAAAATATTCGAGGCAGTCAGATATACTGTTGAAGCTTGGGCAACCCCAAGACTCTCCAAATGCTGAAAAACATCACCAACCTCAATGTTTGCACCTAATGAAATCTCAATCTAGCTATGAACTAAAATCCAAGTAGTGTGTGATGATGTTCTATCCATGCCCATTGGAAAGCTCGTATTATCCATCTAAAAAATAATAAATTTCAAAAAAGTATTTAGAGATTGCTCGAAGAATATCAAGAAATTTGAGTAGTATATGATGAATTTCAAGAAATTCCACATGATAAAGGACTGAGAATGAAGTTTCCCTAAAATTCCTTATATTATAGCCTCCCAAAGATAGGACACGGACATCTCTGCACTGATCTGCAAAACTCTACTAGACACTTGCCCTTATAGCGACGAACCTAAACTCTGATACCACTTTATCATGATCAGATTCTCATATCATAATGGCACCTATCATCAATCCATAAGTAGGTAAACCTAACCCCCACAGTCCAGCACCATAGGCAGTAGATTGCCTCAAGCGGAAGAAAAGAAGCAAATAAGAAGAAGAAGAAAAAGAAAGAAAAAATGAGAATAATATAATAAGATAACCTTTAAAACCTGGTATTAGTCAGTAGTCAAGTAACTTGACTAAAAATAAAGGGATACAAAGCTTATACAATGTCACGACTCGACCTTACAAGTTGTAATGGCACCTACCTTAATCCCCCTAGATAAGCAAGCTGGCCCTTAACCCAAAACTACTAGTAATGGGTGTATGGCAGAAAGTTATCCAAGTAGAAATAATTAATAACAGACCAAGTGAAAATCAAGTTAATACTATATATGTACACATATAATAACTATAAAACACCCTCATAGGACTTGGAAGTCACTTATATAGAGCTATTATAGACATGATACAACACAACCAAGTCATAATATATACACATCAAGCCAAAAAAAAATATAGAAGGCTAGTCTCTGGTAGCAAAAGGTGGGCCACTAATACACAGGAAGGATTCAAGAAAGCCTAATTCTCATACAAGTCTTCGAGTATGACAACAAACACAAGAAGAATCAACGTTGTTGGCTTGTGTTGGGTCTTGTATCACAAAACAGATATAGACTGTAGGTTGAGTACAAGAAATATGGCATCCAGTAGACATCATAGACCAACTAATGTAAGAAAAGTAAATAAAACAGGGATAAGCTAGAACAAAACTCCATAAGTGGCTAATCATATGAATTGGACAATTATGTAGGCAAATCTAGAGGTAATCAAGACTAGACTACAGTGTAGTGGTATATGCAAGTGTATGGCCCTACTATCTATGTATGTCTACTAATCGAGACCCATAAGCTTAGAAGGTACACCACATACAATGATAGGCTGAAGGGAGGTATATGGGTGCGGTTCAACGGTGTCAAATCCCAACTAATCTCGTAACTTAATTATGTGTGCAGAATCACAAATCTAATAGAACAATCTAACGGCCTCTAATCTAGTCTATATAACCCGAACAGGCCTTTAACCTAGGCTACACCCTGGCATTCAACCCAGTCTATAGTCAACGGTGGCCAAATGGTCTAACACAGTCCTTAGGCCTTGGACTAGTCCAATATGCCCTCCATCAATATTGCCTTTAATGATATAGCCTCTAACTAGGGGTATACAGAATGTAATTGATCCTCATTTATACACTTCCTAGTGGGAGGATATGTGCCTAATCACGGAGGAATGCTCGAGCATATAACTATATGAGATCTTACCTTGAGCTCCAATGTCACATTGTTAGTCACCTCTATGTCTGAGAAAAATCTAATGTCATTTGAGAATGATCAAGATAACTAGACGTTATGAACAATCAGGTTTCCATCTCATCATGCCCTATCTAAGGCTTAACTATACAGACTCAACTTTGCTAGTTTGGTCTACAAGGATCTACATCTCTTAAGTCACACCAGAGAAATTTGCAGTAGTTTATCAATCTTAAACAACGCAGGTCTAGGGCATCACTAACTTAAGTGTATACTAAGGCCCAATAATAAGCAGATAATTAGAAATACAATGGTTAATCATAAATACAATAGACAATCAATATGCCACTCACAAGTAGTCTCAGCATACCCACAAATATTCTCATATCATTATATAACAGCTAACAGAATAAACCTATCATTTATTACTTCGGAACAAAGTTTGTACTCACTATTTATGTTATCTAGACAAGATTTTCACATTCTAACTTAGTCTAGAAGAAGGAAAACTGTAACCTACCTGAGCACTGGTTACATGTGCTCCAAATCACTCTACATGTGCTTTATCATTTTAAGTGGTCTCAGAATGCTACCAAGCTATCAAAAACAAGATCAAAATATCAATACGATTGTTTTGACACCAAAATCATACAAAATTTTGGGTCTAAAAAGCGAGAAAATGGAGCTCGCATTCAAAATTTTGAACCAACCCTATATAATGATCCTTACAGCCACCTGAGCCTGTACCTCAAATTATGGCTCAATCTGATACTCAAATCAACATAAAATAGCCCAACAATGAATGATATTTCTTTTTGAAAAACAAGCAAATAAACAGCATGTTCTATAGCAAATTGACCTCAAACATAGCCCAATGAGGAGATTCCAACACCACCACCATGATTATCTCAAGAAACCATACGGAATAGACTCAAATTTCAATAAAATTTGATCCAAAATGATTGAGTAATCAAGTTCTGAAGTTTTTGATAAATATACCCAATACACAGTAGTAAACTAGCACAATTCCTTGGACGGTATGCCAAATATAAATTTTGACATTTCCTTGATGTTCTTCTCAAAATTTCACACAAGTTTCCTTTCTGAATTACGTAATATGTCTTACAAATGATGAAGTTAGCATATCTGAAAGTTTTCCCTCTTAGCTAATCACATTTTGGAATTTATCTAATATATGCTGCCTCATTTTACTCTCCACAATCGTGGTTAACAGCAACCTGCGATAGCAAAGTACAATACAAATGACCTCTGCAAATATAAGAGGCCCCCCAAGATCGTGGAGTGTTAGCCTCTTGTCCTCCGTGAACACGGCCTATTACACCGCGATCATGGAGTGTTAGGTAGTTGACCTCCGCGATCATGGCCGAGGCTTTCGATAGATATGGGTGACTACAACGAACTCTCCAACTGAGATAGAAACATGGTTGGAAGCATATAGCATATCACAAATTACATCAAAGCTCAAAGAAATCTAGACTAACATATAAAAGTAAGTAGAACCTGGATCAAACAAAACAGTAGCTATCTGGTCGCGAACAAGAATAGTATCTGTGATCAGTGCATCAAATGCATCAGCCTCAATCTTGTCCAAAAAAGCATAGAATTGATCTTTGTCATCTTGATGGCAACTTCTTTGCCTGGTTGCACTACTTCCTACCTTTATTACCAATTATTTAGCTTCTATGGCCTCTTATTTCCTTCTCGAACACATTATGAACTTCCCCTTCCATTATTACCTCGCTAGTCGGTACTACTTCTCTAGTATATTGTTATGTAGGATCAGCCATACGAAAGTGGAGACAATCTATCCTCAAGTGCTCTGGTTCTTCATAATTATAACAACTACGGTCAAGGAAATGTTGACTGCCTCGTGTGGAAAAAACTTCCTGACCATCTTGAGTGAGTATCTATCATGGAGTTGCAGAGTAACTACCTGTAGAAGTAGACATAGTTGATTGAATTGGTTATGCTTCAAATATCGCCTACTTGAACCTCTGGAGTAAGAGCCATTTTAAGTAACCTATACTCTTAAACTTCTTAGTTGTTTGTTAAGCCCGTCGAACCTCTCTACTTTTTTCATAAATTTTTTCACATTATTAAAGCTTCCATTTATAGAGGTCATATGAATATACAAAACTTGAAATTTCTGGATTCAAGCCTTTGCCAAACAAATGAATTTTTTCTTCCTCTTTAGTTATCAAACTGGTGGCATATTTGGACAAAGAATGAAACTTAGTATTATAAGTCACTACAATCATGATAGTCTACTCAAGAGACATAAACTCGTCCTTCTTGTGATCTAACAGAGTCTATGGCATATACTTTTCTAAAATTAAAACATAGAACAAAACCCAAGTGAGTGGAGGCAGAACTGGTGATCGGCATTCCAAAAAAGCTCTTCACTACTGCTTAGCCTCATCCTGAAGTTGAAAGGTCATAAAATCCACTTCATTCGGATGCAAATGTCCTAGCAGTTCATGATGAATTCATAAGCATCCTTATTCTCTAAATCTTGGAACACGAAAGACTTGAACTTCAAGAACCTAGTCAGTATTTCATACTCAGTGTCAATCATCACTAGGCCCAAAGTGGACAAAAGAAAGCATCAGTACCCAGTACTCTATCCATTTTAAGGGTCATAACTTTAATAGGATGGGTGACTAAAGCTTGAGCAACAAGCATCAAGAATGGTTCTAGAGCTGGCTAATCCACTTCGAAAACTAAAGACTTGCTAGACTATTGCTAAGTCCCGAGGTGAATGTCCAACAATCTCGACCTGTGCATCCTCTTTCAATTTCACATTCTTCTCAACTTTGACCTCCACATTCTCTTCTACCTCAGTCTATATTGTGAGAGGGAGTTCTTTTCTGGGTACATTTCTCAGCTTAGGCTTCACCCCTAGAATGTGATATCCTTCCTTGGCCTCTACCATTTCCTCTTCATTTACTCCTACCTCAGTTACGTCCTCTCGCTGTCAATTCCTCTATTTACTCATTGATTGGAGTTGCTGGCCTGAAACCATTGTATCATCTATTAACCATCTACGATCAGAAAAGTGAAAAAGGTTAAATATTAATTTGGATCACCAAATACCAGTTGAAATTCATTTATAGCACTAAAAGAGAAAAAGGTAGAAAGATTTTCTAAAGTCATGCAGCCTCTCAAAAAAATATAAATGTATATGTATTGCTCTGTAACACTTATCTAGACTCGTTTTAGAATAACAAGATCAATAAACCTGGTACAAACTATTTTTCATGACACCAACCTGCCATAATGGATGCACACACTAACCCTTCAGTGGAAAAACTGTTACTATAACCCAACTAAGCATAACAACTCAAAATATGCATTTTAAGATGTAAAATTTTTTTAATAACAGTAAAATATTGAGTTCTTATAAACTCAAACAAACTATTAGATAAACAACATGAAAAGTAGTCCCCCCCCCCTTGAAAGTCATTGTATTGAAGCTCTACTAAAAGTCTTGAGTAAGGAGATACAACTCCACAAGTAATAATAATCATGTTTGAAATATCTTAGTCTGAAGAGAATGGACTGAGATTTCAGATGAATCCATGACATCCTAAAAAATTTGGTTGATCCTTGAGTTCAGTCAGTCAATAATCTCCTAACTGCAGTCTATCACTAGGTACTTGAATTTGCCCTATACTTAAAAAAGAAAAAGAAAGTGTAGTATTTGTACACACAATAAATACAATGTAGAAAAGTAACTCCAACATAGTGAAACCACACATATACAAAAGTACATATCAAGTTATCATTTCATGATAAATATACAATTTTACAGTATCAATCTAAAATGCAACAATCAAATATGGTCCTCTCATGGAACACATACCAAATTGTTAGCGTGCTAGCATGGCACCCGTTCCAATAGTTAGTGTGTCAGTATGACACTTGATTTAATTTGTACCATTATGATACTTGATCCAATATGTACTAGCGTGATATTCAATTTAATATGTCCAACGTGGTACTTGATCGAAATATGTACTAGCGTACCCAATCCAATGATCACAATCACAATTACACTCACAATGAATATTTTAGACACTTGCACAATCAAGGAACAAGTTCATTGTATACATTTTCATCACAAATAGTCATTTCACTATTTTTTTTTCCTATTCACATATATATATGTAGGTAACGATGCAGTTAGCAGACAAAGATAACACGGATGGGAAGATAAACTATTACCTACTTGAAACAAGCCCCAAAACTCTAAGAAAATGGAACTTTTCCTTCTCAATGCCTGTGATCATTTTTTATCGAAACAAACAAAGAATACAAGAAATCAATGAATAATGGCCTACCTTACTCATATTAATCAAAATCGTAATTCTTGACCACTTTCATGATCACCTCACCCAACTAGAGTTTTCTCCCACCATTAAGTTTAGGCCAAAATCTTCTCATAAAAGAATTCTCACATGTTCTAAGGTCTAGGAATTGAATTACAAATTAGAGGAATGACTAAATTATCTTTACCGAGAAAGTTTGTGAAAAACTAAAAATAATAAGCCCTAGATCATCTCGAGCTCCTTCAAAATGAAGTAGCAGAAATAAAAATAATTTTCTCAAAAATAAAGAAGTAGAAATAAAAATAATTTTCTAACTTTTTGGCTTAAATCCGCGATTGCCCTGCTATAGTAGCACTTATTTTGTTATAGCATCCCCCGCCATAGCGTGAATAATCCCATCGTAGCAAATTGCATGAAGAAAATAACTTGTAACTCATATCCCGAACTTCCATTTCACAACACATTTTCAATCCTTGACGTTATTAAACTATCCTAAGTCAAGATCAATTTTTGAAATCCTAGTCTCCCAAATTTTAGTTTCATAAAGCCGTATAGGCTCCTAATCGTCTTAGATATCAAATCAAATGATCAAACTCATAAATAAAACCCTAATCCATTATCGATTTTTTTCAAACCTCACCTAACTCGGGTTTCATCTGAATCTAAACTAGACTTTCAAGTTACTACTAGAAAGTTTTCTGACCCAAATTCTTTTTTCATTGATTTATCCATAACAAGAAAATATTTTTTAAAATTTCGTGTACGAACAAACACATAAAATAAAATTGGCTATAATTTTCTTAATGGATCAAGTGAATGTGACCACAGGTCATCTTGAAATCTAAGATTTACGTGCATTATTTTTAATAGGAATCAATTAAAAAAGAAGATTCGTAACACTATTAGTTGACACTTGACATATTATAAGTTGAACAATATACATTGAATTTGTTATAAAATTGAATCTAAAGAGGAACAACTCCTTTGATTAAATAAGAAGACTGAAAATTAAAAAGGAGAGAGGAAGATGTTTACTGATATCCGTGTATGTATGTTTCAGTGTGTTATTTGCCTTCAAGGTACACATATATATAGTATATAATGGTCATCATATTTGGCCATGATAAGAATAAAATAATACACCCACTAAACAAAATAATATACCCACTAAGAGACCAAACATAGTGGTACAATTTTCATTTACAACACTCCCCCTAACTTGTCCATGTCAAAGAAAAGTTCTAAGTGACCTTAATAAGCATCATTAGCTGCCTCGTTAAAACCCTTGCTAGGAAAACCCAGTGGGATAAAATCTTGGCTAAGGAAAAAATAGTATAGCGTGTATTATCTCGCCCTGATGAAAACTTCATTTGACATTTTGGAGACAGCGCATTTCAATCTTATATCTTAACTTCTAGAATGTTGACATTGGCAATGTCTTAGTGAATAAATCTGCAAGATTATCACTTGAACTAATTTTTTGTACACCAATTTCATCTTTCTTTTGAAGATCATGTGTGAAAAAATAATTTTAGTGAAATGTGTTTCGTTCTGTATCCTTTTATGAAGCCACTTTTCAACTGAGCTATACACGCAACATTGTCTTCAAATATGACTGTGGGTACTTTGACATCATTTTTCAGTCCACACGTCTCTTGGATAGAGTATCATCGATCTCAACCACACACATTCTCTACTTGCTTCATGAATTGCTATTATTTCAGTATGATTTGAACAAGTAGCAATTATGGACTATTTTGTAGATCGCCATGATATAGCAGTTCCTCCGTATGTAAACAGATAGCCTGTTTGAGATCGAGTTTTATGTGGATCTAATAAATAACCTGCATCTGCATAACCAACAAAGTCTGTACAGTCTTTCTTACTATAAAACAAACTCATATAAACTGTACCCTTCAGGTATCACAAAATATGCTGATACCGTTCCAATGCCTTCACGTTAAGGAAGAAATGTACCTTGCTAACACATTAACAAAGAATGTTATATCAGGTCTAGTTGAGTTAGTGAGGTACATAAGTGCTCCAATAGCACTAAGATATAGGACTTGCGGACCAAGGAGTTCTTCATCTCTTCTGGGGGACAGAATGGATCTTTATTACTTCAAGTGACCTAACACCCATTGGAGTACTTAACGGATGTGTTTTGTCCATATAGAATCGTTTTAAGATTTTCTCAATATAGGTAGATTGATGAACAAAAATTTCGTCTGCTAAATGTTTAATTTGCAGACCCACACAAATCTTTGTCTTTTCGAGATCTTTCATCTCAAATTGTTTCTTTAAATACTCAATCACCTTTTGGACCTCTTCATGAGTTCTAATGTGATTAATATCATCGACATAAATAGCGAATATAAAAACTCTGATCCTATTTTCTTAATGAAAACACATGGACAAATGACATCATTTATATATCCTTTTATTTATCAAGTACTCATGAGGTGATTATACCACATCCGCCCCGATTGTTTCAGATAATGTAATGATCTTTGTAATTTGACTGAGAACACTTCTCGAGACTTTTTACATTCTTTAAGAAATTTAACTCCTTTTGAAATTTTCATGTAAATTTCGTTGTCAAGTCCATAAAGGTAAGCTATAACTACATCCAATAGATGTATTTCAAGATTTTCATGTACAGCCAAACTGATGAGATATCGAAAAGTTATTCCGTCCATAACATGTGAATATATTTCTTCATAGTTGACACTGAGTCTTTGAGAAAATTCTTGTGCATCAAGGCATGCCTTGTATATTAAAATTTTATTTTGCTTTCACACAAAAATCCATTTATAGCCAACTGATTTTATACCATCAGGGGTTTCAACTACAAGTCTAGATACCTCACGCCTAGAGAGTGAATTTAACTCAGATTGAATTACTTCTTTCCATTTAGGCCAATCATTTTTGTATTGACATTTTTCGACAGATTTAGGCTCAATATCCTCACTCTCTTGCATGAGTTTAAGTGTAATATTATACGCAAAAATATTATCCACTGTAACTTTTGATCGATTTAAATTTATCACATCATTAGTAGAACTTATTGGAAGTTCTTTATTTACTTGAGTCTCGAGTTCACTGATTCTTTAGGAATATCAGGAATTTCTCAAGTCTTGACTTTCTTCGGGAGATTCTTTTGCAGTATCATTTTTATTATTTTTTACGCTTTTCTTTCTAGAATTTTTATCCTTTGAACCCAATAGTCTACCACGCTTTAGGCGTGTTTGGGATTCAAAAGTTGTGATACTAGCAGATGGTCCTTTGGGGACATCAATCCGGATAGGCACATTCACTGCAAGTATATGTGACTTAGTTATTCGTTTCAAATCAGTAAATGCATCTGACATTTGATTTGTTATTTTCTACAAGTGTATAATCTTTTGTACTTCTTGCTCACAAATAGAAGTATGTGGATCAAGATGAGACCAAGATCGATTCTTCCACAAAATTTCTCTTTTGATTTCACTGTTTTCTCCCCCTAATTTTGTAAAATGTGTCTCATCAAACCGACAATCTACAAACCATGCAGTGAACATATCTCCATTTAAAGGTTCAAGATAACGAATAATGAAGGGTGATTCAAACCCAACATATATTCCTAACCTTCTTTGAGGTCCCATCTTAGGGTGGTATGGTAGTGCTATATGCACATACACAGTGCACTCAAAAACTCTTGAATGAGATATATTAGGTTCTTGACCCAAAACCAATTGCAATGGAGAAAACTTATGATTATGTATTGGTCTCCGACGAATCAGAATTGCCACATGCAAAATTAAATGACCCCACATAGAAGTGGGTAACATAGTTTTCATAAGCAAACGTCTTGCTACCAACTGCAATCTTTTAATTAATGACTCGATAAGGCCATTTTGAGTGTGAACATGAGCTACAGGATGTTCAACTTTTATCTCAATTGATAAGAAATAATCATTAAATGCTTGGGATGTAAATTCTGCAGCATTGTCAAGGCGAATTGTTCTAATCTGATTATCAGAAAACTATACTCGCAATCGTATAATTTGTGCCAACAATTTTGTAAATGTCAAGTTGCGAGATGATAACAGATATACATGAGACAATTTTGAAGATGCATCTATTAGCACCATAAAGTACCAAAATGACCCACTAGGTGAGTGAATAGGTCCACAAATATCTCCGTGTATACGTTCAAGAACGCAGGGGACTCAATTCCCACCTTTATTTGTGATGGTCTCACAATCAACTTGCCTTGATAACCAGGAGTGCAAGAGAATTCATCATTTAAAAGAATCTTCATATTCTTTAATGGATGACCATTTGAATTTTCTATAATCCGTCTCATCATTATGGATCTATGGTATCCCAGACGATTGTGCCAAAGTACAAAAGTATTGAATCAATAAATTTCTGATTTATTATAGAATGTACTTGTTGCACTAATATTTGTCCAATACAGCCCAGAAGTTAATGTTGGAAACTTTTCAATAACACATGTCTGTCCAGAGACATTTTTGGTTATAACAATATACTCAAGACTCATTTCATCAATTATCTTGATATGAAAATCATTTTCACGAATATCTTTAAAGCTGAACAAACTTCTCCGAGATTGAAGAGAAAACATAGCATTATTTATTGTGAGTTTTGTTCCTTTAGGCAAAATTATAATGGCTTTCCCAAAGCCTTCAATCAAATTTGTACTACCAAAAATTATAGTAACATTTATACGGCCCATACTCAAATGAGAAAAATAGTTCTCATTTTTTAATATCGTGTGTTGTGTCAGAATCAATTAAGTAAAATTCTTCAAATTAGATAACTTGCTTTGAGAATTATCCATATCTTCAAAGAATAAAATAAAATCTTTATTAAATATACATTTCTCTGATTGAATATTTTCTTTGTTATTATATTACTTGAACCAACAAATGTAGAAAAAAATCATATTTTCATACATATCATTAAAGAGACTTGATGAGCATACACATAGAAGTTTAGAAATATTTATATTATTATTACTATTATTTTATATTATAAGAAGTACAACGGCAACAAATATTATAAGTAGTAATTAATAACATCATCATTGATAAATAATTCTTCCACATTCACGGAGTCATCACCAATCAAGTGTTTATCTTTCCTTCAGGATGCTTACAGAAATCTGGCACATCTAAGTGTGTCAAATCAACACGATTTTCGACTACAAAGTTAACTTCAGGATTCTTATCCTTCTTTTTTAGTAATGCCTGATAAAGGTCAACCAAGTGTTTGGGAGTTCAACAATCACATGCATAGTGATTTCTTCCACCACATCAAAAACAGTTTTTTCTAACTGTTTCACGTTTCCCATCTTTTTCTTTTCCCTTTCTATATTGATTTTTCTTTGGTGGATGATTAGCACCAGGGAAAGAATTTTTTTCTCGATCATAATTACGATCATGACCACGTCTACGTCTGTGTCTACGTCCACGACTAAGACTACGACATTCTGTATGCCTAGCATGGTGGGCCTCCACCTCATTTATTTCAGGCAATGGTTTCGACCCAGTCAGTCGTTTCTCATGATTTTTCATTAATAAATCATTATTTTGTCCAGCCACGAGAATATGAGAAATCAATTCAAAGTACTTCTTGAAATCTTTTTCTCGATATTGTTGTTGTAACAGCACATTCGAGGCATGAAATGTAGAGAATGATTTTTTTCAATATATCATTATCACTAAAAATATCTTCGTGTAGTTTCAATTGGGAAGTAATTCTGAACATGACAGAATTGTACTCATGAATAGACTTAAAGTCTTTGTAGCCTTAGATGTATCCAATCATATCTGGTGGTCATATCTTTTTTCCAAGTTATTCCACAGAACAAGTGGATCTTTGACTGTGAGATATTCCATTTTGAGAACTTCGTCAATGTGATGACATAAGAATATCATTGTTTTAGCACAATCTTATTTTGATGCTTTATTATTATTTTTTATGGTGTCTCCAAGACTCATTGCATCCAAATGAATTTCAGCATCCAGTATCCATGAAAGATAGTTCTTACGAGAACTTTGAAGTGCAACAAACTCAAGTTTAACAAGGTTAGACTTAATGAATATAAGTAAAATAATAATTCCTTAGCCTTCAAATGGTAGAATTTCGTGTTGATAACGTCTTATAAAATTGAATCTAAAGATAAACAATTCCTTTGATTAAATAAGAAGACTTGAAAATCAAAAAGGAGAGAGGAAGATGTTTACTAATATCCGTGTACGTATGTTTCTGTGTGTTATTTGCCTTTAAGGCACACATATATATAGTATATAATGGCCATCATATTTGGCCAAAATACGAATAAAATAATACACCAAGAGGCCAAACGTAGTGGTACAATTTCCATTTACAACAGAATTTAAATAATATGCATTGTTCTAATATGAAAATAAAAAAGTAAAAAGAAGAAGATAGATAATCTACTACAATGATTATTAGATTATATTTATAACGTTAAATTATTTTCACGTTAGTTTATATAAGTTAAAGTAAGTTTATGAGTGGTGTAAATAAATTTTACTTTAGATTATTTTTAATAGCTAATTACAATTTGTAGGGAGTGGGATAAATAAATATTTGTTATTGCAATAATCAAAGTTGGGTTTTTATTTGATCGAGAATTGAATGGTGAAATTGTACCTACATGAATGAATAATGATATTTTTAATTTTTAATGAATTAGATAAGCGGGTTAAAAGAATTTAACTGGTTAGTGGGAAAAAAAAGGTCACATAAGCACCCATAGGGAAACTAAAGTGGAAAATGAGGATTTGTTGGGCTAGTACGATTCAATTCATAATTGAATATAGTTGGGCTAAAATTTTTAGATGAAAAAATTACTTAGGCGAATTATTTTTAATAAATAATTAATGATTTTAGTGATATTTTTTATTTATTATTATTTATAGTAATATATAGTAATACTATAATATAAATCTGTACTTGCATTAAAAGTGAATTATACATGCAATATAAATGTGTTATAAGTAGTTTAAAATATATTGTGCTTGTTTGGTAAGAAATTGACATAATATATTAAAGTGTGATAAACGTATTATCCATCAATGAAATTTATATTAGATATGTTTTATTCATAGTTCTCTGTATGAATTGAAACTGTATTATAAATGTATTATGAGTGTTCAGCGAAAATAAATTGTTATTGTCATAAATAATAAATATTTTCTTAATTTAGTATATCTATGTGAGTTTCCCTTTTTAGATTCTAGTCCCAACAAGTCTGCTAACTTTAAGGGCTTGAGCAATATGGGTTGAATTGACCCCACGAATCACATAAAAACTAATCAAAAATAAAATTGAAATACTCAAAATAACAGGAGGAATGTAAACTTAAAGTCTTAAACCAAGTATATAAATATTAGAAAATTTAAAAATCTAAATATCAAAAATATTTTCTTGTATGTTTGTGTTGAAATTTTTACATAAAATGACAACGATTTCATATTGAAGTCATATAACCAAATCTTTTACTTGAAGTCAAACTTAATAATATTATTAAAATTATTTTATTTATGAATTTGAGGCTTCTTTAACAAATAGTAAACATTATGTAATATTGTCTTGTCGATACTTATATTAACATTTCAAAATTTAAATTTAAATTATAAAAAATACTTACACTTTTGAAAGAAAGTGAACTAGTCCGGTGTGGCCTATAGCCCATAGTTGTGGGTTGAGTTAATTATTTTTGGAGAACTTTTATAAATAACTCAAATTTGAAACTTAATATGGTCAAATAGCTGCATTTTACATAATTACACATTATAACCTCCGCTATGTGACCCGGAGAGGAGCATAGAGGTGAGCGAGATCGAGAGAGGAAGGAGAGGCGAACTATATATGTATATGTATCAAATTTGTGTATATCTGTCAAATAATTATATATTTATAATTAATCTACATATATATTTGTATATCTAGCAAGCGAGGTTAAGAGGAGGAGGAGAGAGGCGAGTGAGATCGAGAGAGGGAGGAGAGAGGCGAGCAAGAGTGGAGAGAGGAAAATTGTATATGTATATCTGTCAAAATAATTGTATATATGCAGCTGGTATACATTTATAATTGTATATCTGTAAGAAATTGTAGAGAGAGGAGAGAGTAAATAGCAACAAAACCCTTACTATAGCAACAAAATCCTAACTATAGCTATAAATTATAATTTTTTCAAACTATAATTTTATAATGTAAATACATATCATATGTTTGTCTAATTATGTTATTTTTTTCATTAGTTTTTGACCCACCAAAATAATGGGGCAATTCTGCTTGACCTGTAAAATTTTAAAGGAATAACGAAGCATTTGCCTCATAAAAGTAAGTTAATTACAAACATATACCTTTTTATATTCATGCCCCTAACTATTATAATGAATATCCCTTTGCCAAATTGGGTCTAAATTTAAAAAAAGTTTGGCAAAATTGGGCCTAAATTTAAAGAGGGTCTGGCAAAATTGAGTATACAAATCTCATACTTTAAAATATTAATTTCTTTTTATACCAACTATTTTCTAAATTAATAAAAATTTCATATTTATTGGGCATTTTGATACCTCAAAATTTGTTTGATGCATGTCGAAAAAAAAAACAAATCAATTAGTTACGCTAAAAATGGGCTGAATTAAAAAATTAAATCCAATCACCCATTCAAAAATCTCTGAAAAATCCTTGCAACATATTGATAGCTGACATAAGTTTTATGTTTAAAATTGATGACACAATTGGTGAACTTCTCTGAAAAACACTGAAAGTTTTACGGAGGTATTTTTCGAATGTGATCAACAAGGCTTGCATCTGTTTTTCGGATCTGGTATCAAATTTGAAGTCCTCTGTTTGCAACAGATCTCCGTAAACACTAGTGTTGCATCTGTTGAGGATCAACAAGGCTTTCATCTGATATCAATTGAAGTCCTTTGTTTGCAAGAATAAGAATGCAAGCCCTTTTTTCAGATGTGAGAGTGATCGGGTTCAACAAAAGTTCCATTAAAAACTGTTTGCAGGATCACGACTGCTAGAGACACCTGAACACCTTGTTGATCCACTAGTCCAGAAAAAATTTGAACTAGATACCTGCAATAAGAATTCCGTCAAAATTCCTTTTTTCCATTGGTTGCCAACAGAATAACAAAATTGATACCTGACGTAAGTTTTATGTTTTTTTTTTGTCTAGTAGATACTTGATACTTAAAATTAGGTGCTTGATCTGGGTATTTGATACTTTATTAAGGATTTTCGTGTTTTTTAGAATGATACTCATCGTTGGAATATGAGCTTTACATACAAGATAATTTAAGGAGCGTTTGTACTTATCAAACTACTGATAATTGATAGTTGACATAAGTTTTATGGTTTTTTTGTCTATTATATACTTGATACATAAAATTATATGCTTGATATGGATAGTTGATATTTGATTAAGTATTTTCGTGTTTTTAGAATGATACTCATTGTCGGAATCGAAACTTTAGGTACTTGATACTTTAAAAAGAAGTGTTTGTTCTTATCAATCTACTGATAATTAATCTGTGACATAAGTTTTATGTTTTTTGTCTAGTAGATACTTGATACTTAAAATTAGGTGCTTGATTTGAGTAGTTGATACTTGATTAAGGATTTCCCTATTTTTTAAATGATACTCATCGTTGGAATCGAAATGGAGACTGCTATGAAGAAGTAGATGAAAAATAAAAGGCACTAGGTTTTGGCAGAGGGATTGGAGATTTTTCAATTTTTTCCCTTTTGTTTAGTTTTGAAAATAATGATAAAAATTTTGAAATTGAAATTAATCATAAAAAGATTGATTAGACAACTAAAAAAATAGGAAAAGATTAATCATAGAGATTATGTAGATTTTGATTAGAATATTTAGAAACTAGGTTTTGGTAGGAGTTGGAGACTTTTCAATTTGAAGAAAATGTTTGAAAATTAATCAACTATTTCCATGAAGGAAATATTGATTAGAATACTTAATTTTGGTAGAGGAATTGGAGATTTTTCAATTTTAAGAAAATGTTTGAAAATTAATCAACGATTTCCATGAAGAAAATGTTTGAAAATTTCTTCCCTTTTGTTTAGTTTGAAAATAATGATAAAAATTTTGAAATTGAAATTAATGATGAAAAGATTGATTAGACAACTAAAGAATAGGAAGATTATATAGATATTGATTAAAATTAGGAGATAATTTAGGATAAATTAAGAAGAGAGAGAAATAATAGTCTAGGTATCTATAAGCTGGAGAGAGAGAGAGTAGAAATAAAGAATTTTTGTACTATTTTAGGATGGTAAAGATTATTAGAAAATATGGTAAAATATGTTGTGTATTTATGTAATTTTTCCAAACTAAAAAAGGTATGGATTGTAAATATTTTGGGCTGAAAGGGTATCAAGGAAATTATCAAGGAAATTTTTTTGGGGTGGATTTTGGAAAGGTAAATAATTTCATAATTGAGTTCATTTTGCGTAGTTTTTTCAATTTTGGTATATAGACTTATTCGGATAGGCTGAGTCTGCCTCTACTGACAACTTTTATATGTGTGTGTGTATTCGGATAACTTTTTTACTTACAAATCTCTGTATGTGTATATATTCAGATATCGTTTTTACTTACAAATCAAACACGAAAAAATAAGTCAAAAATTCACTTATAAAAAAAATGATTTTCCTTCATACTAAACCAACAGAAATCCAACTTGTCTGTGATGAACACATAGTTATTAAAATGTTAAATAGCTACTAAAGGAATTTACTATAAAGTGGAACTATTAGAGATTCTGTCTCTACCTCGATCCTCCTCTATTACTTTAATTTAATTCTCTCTGGTTTTTTTCCTCTCCATTTTTCTGTTGTACTAATATTCTTGAAGAAAACCACTTTTAAATTAAATTCTATATATTTAGCAGGTCTTTAACTTCAAATGCTGAGGAACTAGGGTTTGATAGAAGCCAGTCATCAATCCACAAATTTATACTAAGGTTTGAGGTAATTCAGAAGGATCTAACTTTACCCCATTTTATGCATCAATATTATGCAAAGTAAAAAAAAATTAAGATAACTTTAGATCAAGAATATAAAAAATTATTATTTGCATGCAAGTAGATGTAAAAATTTTAAAAAAGAACATTTTTGTCTAAATTCCAGCGTCAAGTAGGGCTTCCATTTGTAGCAAATTTATCCCACTGAAGAATTCTTATTTTACTAAAAGCAACCCTTAAAAAGGTAAAAGGGAAGAAAATAATGTGACTATATCTTCTACAATTTCAACTTACATATCTGCTGGAATTAATTCATGATAATTTATCGCAAGGTTCAAATGAGTGGATTAAGTTAAATTAAGGCGAGTTATAATCTTTGTCTTAAAATGCTTTATGGGGTTTCGAATTAAGAAAAAATTATGCGAATAAGCAAATATATACTACTTAATTAGTTAACATAGTTATAGTTTGAATCAATTACAGTTCGTGGCAAACATATGACTGTAATTACAGTTTGATTTTTGTATATTCGCGCAGTTTATACGAATATCGTGCGCGATTATACAAAAGTTGTGCACGAATCAAATTGTATAGCGAAATATACAATACTGTGAATTGTATAGTGAATTATACAAATGTTGTGCATGAATTGTATAACGAAATATACAAACAACATTATACAAAAACTGCGAATTGTATAGCGAATTATACAAACGTATACAAATGGCGGCGAAATATACAAATACTGCTATAACTATAATTACAAAACTTAAATACCCAAACTATGAATATAAAACATTAAGATTTTTTGAATGGTTACATACGAAAATTCATCAAAATTATAACCTAAGCATCTGAGTGTGCACACTATAAATAAGCCCATCAAAGCTTGCTCAACAATTCCTTTTAAAATCATGTGTCAAAGTCTCTAACAAACATTGTTGACCTTTATATTCTTTATAATTAATAACAAAATAAATAATAAGAGAAATTTCTTGGTTCTATGTCTGTCAAAAGTCAAAACCGCCAAGTCTTTTATTTTTTAATTTAATATTTAAAAACATTTCGTATTTATTCTTGAAAAAGTATTGTTTCAAATTAAATACTGAATGTTTGTTGATTATTTAAATTTAGGTAGGTAATATGTGTGATTTGATAATATATTTTTAAGAATTTTGGTATTTCAGTTATTTGGAAGTTAAGAGTGATTTGATAATATATTTTTAAAAATTTTGGTATTTCAATTATTTGGAAGTTAAGACAATATAGTTTGATTTGTATATAATGATTATTTTAACACTATGGAATTGTTCTGCTTTTAAAAGTATGTTATATATTTTATTTTCTATGAGTTTCTTTAATTTTCTTAAACTTTTAATGTACTTTGTACTTTTTTTGTGCCATTATCTTTTGTTTTATTATTGTCTATTTAAAAGTTAAAGATCCAGGGAGGTTACATTTCATGTTCCAAATTAAACAAAATGCCTTTCATCAAACCCTGGCTTTTTAATCATTATCTTTTGTTTAATTATAGTTTTTGGCAGGATTTTTTTTCAAAGATTAAGTTAATAATTATAGAAAAAAAAATCAGTGAATAGCCAAATCCTACCAAAAAACCAAATGAAAAATAAAAATATGAATATTCAATTCTTAATTTTATGTTTGTCCTCTTCAAAATTCGAATTCATCCAAAAATAAAACCGCACACATTTACCAAATATTTGGTCTCATGAGTTCATACAAAATATGTACATCTTTATGTATATGAGTGTATACCAATGCAACTACATTTATAATTGGCAATACCTGAGGCATGTGTATATCACATGTATATATCATACATATCAATGTATATACAACATACAAATTTTCATGAATATGCAAAATATATACCTGATAAGTGATAATTTAGATGCATAAAAAAATTATTTTAATCATATAAATTTTGTCTAAAGAGCCCTAACCAAGGAATAGATTCGCCTCTGCACACAAATAAAGATAAAAACAAATATAAAAACATCACAAGCACCAAATCTTCTACAAATGTGCTCTAATTTCAAATTTGAATATTATATCCAACCAACTAAACTTAAATACATTTATTGTGTTTACAAGGCTAAAAGACAAGGAGTTACCATTAATTATCAAAGCAAACAATCTTCTAGGAAAGTGACATGTACATACCAAAACCATATATCTTTATTCACTTATCTCTTTCAATTAAATATTAGGATTACCTAATATTTTCCATTTTAGGCTTCATGACTGAATTGCTGGTAGTGTCCAAATTAAGCAAAAGAATGAGAAACTGGGAATCAATCCTGTTGGCCATTATAAAACAGTCAAAATCATTATTTAAGTTTTGAGAATAATCTTTTTTTATTTTTACTGGAGCATATATTATCTCAGTACAATTTTTTATATATGTATTTGGGCAAAGAAAATAAAAGAAGAGAATATTGGGTATTGTTGATGCATGAAAGACAAGTGGACACCAATGGGCAATGGGAGAAGCACAATATAATGTGGGCCATAGTAAAAACTTGGAAAATTATTATAGTTTTACTATAGAGACTTATGGGCCGTGTTATTCTACATGACGTAGAGTTAAGTCATTTAACTCAACTTTTCGTCCAAGTGTGAAATAGGTTGCCTAACTTGTACCAATAGATCCAGGGGTGTCAAATCGCATGTTGTATTGAAATTGAGAATGTTAAAATGGGTTGAAAATTTGAAATATAAATTGGATTGGGTTATGACCGTCCAAATTAACTTTGGGCTCAAATGGGTTAAATTCGAGTTGGGGCATGACCGACCCAATTTGACCCGCTCAATCTCAATAATTCTAACATATTATTATCATTATTAGTATTGTTGACAATCAATGTGAATATTACCATTAACAAACAACTACATACAAACTAGGAGCACTACTCCTCACCATCCATTCTAGGCGATAGTGAAGAATAGTCTCAAAGGAGTTCATCTCTAATTACATAGTTTTTACCAAAAGCTTCTGCATCTATGGGCCTTCTTAGTATTTTTGTATAATTCTATTCTTCCTACAGTATTTCATGCCATCCTCTCTATTGTCTCTGTATATACTATTAACACGTCTTTAAATTGTTTTCAATTCCTTGCTTTCCCAATGTAGTAAATCATGGTTCCCCATATTGCCACTGTCACGTCCTTTTTACACTTTTTTTCAGTGCTTTGCTTTAATCATTTCCAGTGCAGTCTTCACATCTCGTGCAATTAAGCTAATATTTGTCTATGTTGAAGGTCATTTCTCACCCTTGTAGCGTATTCGCAGTCAACAAATAAGTGTTTACTTATTGAAGCTTGACATAAATAACAATTAGTGTCTTCAGTATTGATGTTCATCTACAGTAGCCTTTCCTTGGTAAGCAATCTATTTTGAACTTCCAGTCACAATATAAACCTTTGCTTAGGAACTATAGTTGAATTCCAAATCAATCAGCAGTCTCTAGCTCCATATGATTGTTGGGTATGGAAACTCCTTCCACATCGGTGGAAGAGAAGAAAATGAACCTATTTAAATAGGTTCAACCCAATCAATTAGTATGAGGCCTTTTAGGATGTACCCAAAAATAAATCCGTGAGGGCTTGGCCCAAAGCGGACAATATTATACTAATGTGGGGTTGGGGTCTGGGTACGCGCGGTCCCAACAAGTGGTATCAAAGCCAAGTTAGAAGCGTTGGTTGAATTTTTAGGCGACGGAGACTGTTCACCAGATTTCTGAGTTTTGTTTGAAATCCAATTCTTACTGCACCATTGGATTCATCTCGTCGAACGGAGTCCAACGCACCAAACGGCGACCTAATCGGAGCTTAAACGAGCTCAGAAATTGCAGTTAAAGTTTGGTCAACGCTGCCGAAGTTTTGCCGGAGAAGACGACATTGTTCACCGGAGTTCTCCCGGAGAAGACGACACTGTTCACCAAAGTGCTGCTGGAGAAGACGATCGGAAATACTGTTCATAGCCGGAATCTGCAATAGTTTTAAAAATGCAAATTAACTCCTCAAGTTTTCTACAATTTCCATTTGGTCCCTCAACCTTTAGGAAATTTTCGATTGGTCCCTGAACTTTCTGAAATTATAGTTTGGTCCTCAAAGTTTTCAAAATTATTGTTCTACCCCAATAGTGGAATTTTGGCCCCGAAGTGTCAATTCCACCTTTATTGACCTATTCGGACGTAACAGTGAGCTCCATTTTTCAAGATCCAACCTCATTTTGGTGAATTAAACTATTGCAAGGTGATAATGACCACAGAAGAGTCAACATCATTTTCCAGAGCCATGATTATGCTCACTGCCACTAACTATACGTTATGGAGACCTCGGATAGAAGATCTCCTAAACTATAAAGATTTATTTGATCCTATCGAATTGAAATGTAAAAATCCCGATTCCGCCAAGGAGTCAGAATGGAAGAAATCAAACCGAAAAACTATAGGTCAAATCCGTCAATGGATTGATCTTAGTGTCTTCCACCATGTTGCATAAGAGACAGATGCATATGCCCTCTGTAAGAAGTTGGAGGACATGTACCAGGCCAAGACCGCTCGGAATAAAGCCCTATTGATGAGGCGTTTAATCAACATGAAGCTTAAAAATGGAACTTCAGTTGCCGAGCATACCAATGAGTTCTAGAGCTTGGTCAACCAGTTGTCGTCTATAGAGATGCCACTTGGCGATGTAGTTCAGGCGTTGCTACTACTTAGTTCCCTTCCCGATAGTTGGGAAACGCTGGTCGTATCACTCAGCAACTCAGCCCCAAATGGCAAACTTACCATGTC
>JAPFFP010000088.1:239987-254404 GCA_026153255.1 Solanum medicagineum | reverse complement strand
AATCAAGAAATGCTGCAAAGCAGCATTTCACAATTGAAGTCAAGTAAGGCTGCAAATTCAATTCAAGCAATGCTGCATAGCAGCAAACTTTGAATCAACAAATTTTGATTTTTCTTTGTCATTGATGTAATAAATGACATCAAGAGGCAAAGCTCCTCCTATAAAAGGAGTTGTTGAGCTTCATTAAACATATCACCAAGAACACCAAGACAAGAGTGTAGTGTGTGGGGTTGAGAGTTGTTTTGTAATCTATTCTTGTGAGTAATAGAGAAAATCTTTTTTCTCTCAAATTTGCGTTTACCAACGTTTATTGTTCCTTTGGCTTCAACAGATATACCTGCTAAGAATAAACTTGAGTTGTTGCAGTTAAATGCTTTAGTGCCTCCATGATTCTGATAACAGATTTGTCATCTCCTCTATAGAATATCATTAGTTCATCTGGAAAAATAAGATGGTTCAATCTAATAGCTTTCCACATGGGATGGAAGTGAAAATCTGGCAACCTCATTCTCTTGAGAAGTCATGTTACGTACTCCATCACTAACACACAAATAGCAGTGGTTGTCTTGGTCCTCTCTTTCGTTCAAAATATCTATATCCTTCTCCATTGATTTCGATAGTGAACTTTGTGGTTGATACACACTTCATGATTATATAGATAAACTTTGCTTGAAATCCAAACCCGTTTAACATTTCATCCAGGAACTCGTAACTCACTATATCACATGCTATCCTGAGATCTATCTTCATCAAATACCTAGGAGTAGTTTTCCTGTTCTTTTAGAATCAATTGAGAGAAGAGGAGATGAAATCGTTGAAGACAAAGGAAGAATTTGGGGAAATTTGGTTCATTCAACTGAGGGCATTCGTAGCCCTAAAAGTACAGTATACATTTTTTGTTAACTGTACACCCACACATGTACATATATTTATATCTACAACTAATTTCCACTCCACTTAATATGCATATCTCCTTATGTGATTAATACTCAACAACTACCCCAACTAACTAACTATCTTAACTACAATTAGTTAACTAAGTAATCAACTAATCTGCAATTATCTAACTAATTATCATCAGCAATCCCAATACTCCCCCTCAAGCTGGATGTATTGAAGAGATTCAATAATCCAAGCTTGCTTAGTAGGAGCTCATGTTGGGCTCTTCCTAGAGCCTTGGTAAGTAAATCAGCTTCTTGATCTTTCGTGTGGATATAGATGGTTCTGATCAGCCCCCTTTGGATCTTTTCTCAAATGAAGTGGCAATCTATTTTTATGTGTTTCGTTCGGTCATGAAATACTAGATTAGCAGCAATTTGAAGTGCTGATTTGTTGTTACAGTGAACAATTGCTGGTTCCTTCAACTTCACACCTAACTCTTTGAATAAACATGTGATCCACACAATCTCGGCTATTAAAGTAGCTAGGCTCCTATATTCTGCCTCTGTAGAACTCCTGGAGACTGTTTGTTGCTTTTTTGATATCCATGAAATGAGAGAGTCACCAAGTTTTAAAATAAAACCTGTGACAGATCTTCTAGTACTTGGGCATGTAGCCTAATCTGCATCATAGTGACCATGTAACTGAAATTGCTAGTTGGAGCTCATGAATAACCCTTTTTCAGGTTCCAACTTGATGTATCTTATCACCCTTAAGGCAGCCTTCCAATGTGATACTTTAGGCCTCTGCATGAACTGACTGAGTAATTGAACTGCAAAGGCTATGTCTGGCCTTGTAATAGTAAGACAAAGTAGCTTCCCAACCAGCCTTTGGTATCTTGGAACATCCTCATACAGGGCTTCAGGATCAACTTCAACACTAGTTAATTTCAGGTTGCATTCCAGTGGTGTCATGTGAGGTTTGGCATTTCCTAAACCTGCTTCAACTATCAATTCAAGTGCATATTTCCTTTGATTCATCAAAATTCCCTTTTCTGATCTCATAAATTCAATACCTAAGAAGTACCTTAGTTCTCCCAAATCTTTGATTTTGAAATGACTATGTAGGACTTTCTTGGTTTCTTCTGTCAGCCCTGCATCATTCCCTGTGAGCAGCAAATCATCAATATATACTAGGACTATCACCAGTCCACTTCCTTTCTTCTTTGTGAATAATAAGTAGTCTAGGTGGCTTTGTGAATATCCTGAACTCAACAAGGCTTCAGTCAGTTTGGCATTCCACTGTCTTAAAGCTTGTTTGAGTCCATACAAGGACTTCACCAGCTTGCATACAAGTTTTTTGTCCTTTTCAGCATGGTAGAACCCCTTGGGCAGCTCCATATACACTTCTTCAAGTAGATCCCCCTGTAGGAATGCATTGAAAACATCCATCTGGAAGATGCTCCAATGCTGAGCAGCAGCAAGTGCTATGATTGTCCTCACAGTTGTCATTTTCACCACCAGAGAGAATGTCTCTTGATAGTCAATTCCCTCAGTTTGGATGTTTCCTTTTGCTACCAATCTAGCTTTGAACCTATCAATTTGCCCATCAGCTTTATATTTGATCTTGAACACCCATTTGCAACCAACAAGATTCTTTCCTTCAGGCAATTCAACTATCTCCCATGTCCCATTCTCTTCCAGAGCTTGCACCTCCTGTTGCATTGCATGTATCCATGTCTTATCCTTGGCTGCTTCCTCAAAACTCTTTGGTTCAATTTCTGTGGAAAACACTGATAAGTAAGCTTTGTATTTGGAAGATATGTTGTCATAAGAGACATAGTTGCTTTGAGAATGAAGATGTGTGTGTGTTCTGCCTGTCTAGGACACATAACTTTGAGAATGAAGATGTGTGTGTGTTCTGCCTGTCTGGGACACATAGTCTTTCATCCAAATAGGTGGATGACTATTTCTGGTTGACTTTCTCCATGTAACTGTCTCAGTTCTTCTTGATGTGGCAGTTGTGGTACTGGAATCACCAGCCTGTGCAGCAGGTGTTTCATCAGGGTTAACTCCTGGTTCTGATGGAAGATCAATCATAATTGTGGGATCATTGTCTAGATGCAACTCAGCTGCAGAGGCAGGTTCAGCAAGTTCAGGTAGTTCTTCATCCTCATGATACATAGGAAAGTCATTTGATATTATAGGTGGCTCAGTTGGGAACAATTGCTTCTGTTGTCTGAAAGGAAACACATTCTCCTTAAATATCACATCTCTAGTGATGACAATCTTTCTTTGAGACAGGCTATACATGACATATCCCTTCTGAGTTGCAGAATATCCCAGTAGTACACATGCTTCAGCTCTAGGAAGGAATTTGTCTTGTCTGACTAATCTTGCTGCATAACACAAGCAACCTATAGTTCTGAGATGATCAATAATTGTCTTGTGTACATGAAATAGCTCATATGGAGACTTTCCCTGCAACACTGAAGTAGGATGCCTATTAATCAGATAAACAGCAGCTAAAACACATTCTCCCCAGAATTTGATAGGGATACTGCCTTGAAACCTAATTGCTCTAGCCATCTCAAGTATATGCCTGTGTTTCCTTTCAACTACTCCATTTTTCTATGGAGTGTATGGACAACTGCTCTCATGAATGATACCAAGATACCTCAGCAACTCACAGCATTCATTGCTAAAAAATTCAGCCCCATTATCTGTTCTCATTCTCTTAACTTGCCTGCTGAATTGAGTCATTACTAGTGTTAAGAAAGTTCTTTAACACTGAGAAGACTTCACTTTTCAATTTCAACAAATACAACCAACACATTCTGGAGTAGTCATCAACAATAGTAAGAAAGAATCTAAAATCATTATGTGTAGTAATCTTATAAGGTCCCCATACATCGAGATGAACGAGATCAAAGGTAGCTTGTGCCCTAGAACTACTCAAATTGAAAGGTAATCTGGCCTGTTTAGCAAGTGGACAGATAGCACATTATTACAAGCATCATTGTCATTGAAATTCCTATGTATGAATAGATGTTTCAATACTTTCATAGAAGGGTGGCCTAATCTGTTGTGCCATAACATGTTGCCTGCACTACAATGCTGTGTCATCAGCACCTGTTGACATCCCCCTGGACTTTTTACCTTGCAATCCAGCAGGAAGATGATAAAGTACATCAACTTCTCTACCAATCCCCTTCACCTTTCCATTGGAGAGGTCCTGGAGCACAAAAAACTTAGGGAAAAAATTAACTGAGCAATTTAATTGCCTTGTTAATTTAGACACTGAAAGTAGATTATGCTTGAAATCAGGAACCACAAATACATCCTTTAAAATGTTTCCATCTGTTGTGCTATAATGACTAGTGTGAGACACCTGTGCAGTCTCCCCATTAGGAAAATGAACTATTTTATTTATACAGCTAAATGTATGACACAACCTGTCCAAATTATTTGTCATGTGACATGTGGCTCCTGAGTCAACTATCCAGTTTCCTTGTCCTCTTTTAGCCTTGAGTTGTGCATTGTTACTACTTATAGACAATGCATTAGATATGGTGATTATACCTGCCATGTTAGCCATATTTGCCATGCTATTCAGATCCCTGCTAGAGCTTGAACTTGCTTCCTCCTTCTCCAGCATATGCAAGATTCTGTTAAACTGACTTGGAGTGAAGCTAGGCTGTGCTACCAGAGTTGTGCTGGACTCATTTTCCTTACCCTTCATCATAGGAATAGCATGAGCCACTGGATCAAAGACATCTCCAAATTCCATCTCACCTTTGGAAGCAGCTACATGGTTCACCACATCATGACTTTTCTGCAGCCTGTTATTTTGCATAACTGGCTTCTTCTTAAACTTCCAGTCATTTGGATAGCCCACTAACTTGTAACAAATATCCCTGGTGTGTCTATGCATCTTGCAATGATCACAAATCAGATTCCAGTTCCTCTTTGGTTTGTGATTGTTGAACCGACCTGTGTGATTGCCTCCCCCTGCATTATAGGCTCCTCTTCCATTTCCAGCATATAATGCCATAGACTCATCCACCTCTCTCCCTGCCTTAGTCTCAGCAGTCACACGTTAGCTCTCATTAGAATTGATCATAGCATATGCTCGACTCACACTGGGCAAGGGATTCATCATGAGGATTTGGCTACAAGCATGGTCATATACCTCATTTAAGCCCATCAGAAATGCAAATAAATGCAGATACTGAACATGATCAATATAAGTTCTAGATTTATAACAACTACAAGTAGGCAAAGGAACCAATGCATCGAATTCATCCCACAGAAGCCTCATTTTAGTGAAGTATGCCGAAACAGTTATACTACCTTGAGTCAGTGTGCAAATCTCTCGATGAAATTGATAATTCCTTGATCCATCAACTTTGTTGAATCTCTCACTCAGATCGGCCCAAATTACTGCAGCGTCTGATGCGTACACAATTCCACTCCAGAACTCTTTCGATACCGTGTTCATAATCCAGGAAAGCACAAACGTGTTGCACTTTTCCCATTGCTCCTCCATCTCAGACTTGTAATGAGCTTTCTTGCATGTACCGAGAACAAACCCTAACTTACTTTTTGCACGAAGTGTGATCATCATAGATCGACTCTAGAGTGAGTAATTTTCACTGCCTGTGAGTTGAATCGAAGTCAGAACACTACCTGGAGTGTCTGATGGATGAAGATACAAGGGATAGTTGTGATTTTTTAAGACTTGATCTAGAGTTTCGACTGAAACTCTGGCTGTATTCAACTTGAGGCTGTCGTCGTCTCCATCGATTTCTATCAATGGCGATTTCAGTTGCAGCTCTGCCCCCTTCAACTTTTATCAATGGCGACTCGTGAAACTAGAAGCAGCGATTCGAATTCCTCGAACTAACCTGCTCTGATACCATGTTAGAATCAATTGAGAGAAGAGGAGATGAAATCATTGAAGACAAAGGAAGAATTTGGGGAAATTTGTTTCATTCAACTAAGGGCACTTTTAGCCCTAAAAGTACAGTATGCATTTTCTGTTAACTGTACACCCACACATGTACATATATTTATATCTACAACTAATTTCCACACCACTTAATATGCACATCTCCTTATGTGATTAATACTCAACAACTACCCCAACTAACTAACTATCTTAACTACAATTAGTTAACTAAGTAATCAATTAATCTGCAATTATCTAACTAATTAACATCAGCAGTCCCAATAGTAATGTCTCAACAAATCATGACAAATCAAAATGTTATGTACCATAGATCTCCCCTGCACAAATGCAGCCTGGTTGTTTGCTATTATATGGTTCACTGCTTCTTTTAGCCTGGTACAAATCAACTTAGAGATGCATTTGTAAATTACATTACAATATGTTATTGGTCTAAACTGACTTACTTGCTCTAGATCATCTACCTTTGGAATAAGTGCAATTTTGGTAGTATTCACTTGCTTTAATAATTGCCTATTCTAAAAGATCTCTAGGATAGCTTCACTTATGTCCCTGCCTACTATTCCCCATGACTCTCTGAAGAATCTACTTCCATAACCATCTGGTCCGGAACTTTTCGTTTAATTAATCATGAATATTACTTGTTTCACATCATTTGCACTGAAAGGTTTCACTAATCGTAGTTGCTGATTAATACTAAGTACAATACTCTTTTTAGCCTTCATTCTTATTGCTGCTTTCTCTCCTAATAGTTTTTTTATAGTACTTCACAAAGACGTGAGCTGTGTTGTATGGATCAGTCTGTCACTGCCTATTGTTATCTTTTAATTGAGTAATTGCCAACTTTAACCTCTTATTTTTTTTTTACAAAAGTATCTTGTGTTGTCATTTCCTAACCTTAACCATGTCACTTTGCTTTACTATTGCAAGTACATTTTTGCTAAATATGAGATATGTTTAAACTGTGCATGTCTTGCTCTCTCCTTTTCTTGGAATTCCAAATTTAGAGGTTGATATTGCAATTGCTTTTGGGATATCTTTAGCAGCTCTCTACATTGTTCTGTCTTCTTTATATTCTACTAAAATTTTGATTTAACTTCAAGCTTTTTTTAATGTTTTCAGTTTCTCTCCTAATAGTTTTTTATAGTACTTCACAAAGACGTGAGCTGTGTTGTATGGATCAGTCTGTCACTGCCTATTGTTATCTTTTAATTGAGTAATTGCCAACTTTAACCTCTTATTTTTTTTTTACAAAAGTATCTTGTGTTGTCATTTCCTAACCTTAACCATGTCACTTTGCTTTACTATTGCAAGTACATTTTTGCTAAATATGAGATATGTTTAAACTGTGCATGTCTTGCTCTCTCCTTTTCTTGGAATTCCAAATTTAGAGGTTGATATTGCAATTGCTTTTGGGATATCTTTAGCAGCTCTCTACATTGTTCTGTCTTCTTTATATTCTACTAAAATTTTGATTTAACTTCAAGCTTTTTTTAATGTTTTCAGTTTCTTTACTATTTGCATCATTTTATACCCTTGAACAAGTATATCCTATCCCACTTTCATCAGATATTGAAATTCAGGCATTTGCCCCCATGCATTGCAACATATAAAAGATCTTTGCTTCCTGTGTTTCTCCTCAGTTAACACTATCTTTATAGGAAAATGATCACTTATACCTCCTGGCAAGATAAAGGACTTAACTGAAGGCATTTTGTCAGTCATTCATCATTTATTAGAGCTCAATTAATTTTGGAGTAGATTCTATCCTGACTTCCCGTGTCACTCCAAATATATTGACTTCCTTGATGAGGAAGTTCAATCAGTCTACACTCTTCCACACAATTTGTAAAGTGTACCACTTCTGTCATAGAAACAGGATTTCCTCCTATTATATCTTCTCAATGAAGGATGGAATTAAAGTCTCCAATAAGTAGCCATGGTTTCCTGTGTGATCTTTGTGTAGCTTGTATTGACACCCATGATGACTTTCTCTCTTGTCGTGTGTTGAAATCATAAACAAAAGTCACCATGAAATTCAATTTCTGTGATATATACTCCACCTCAAATGTAATCTCTTGAGCAGCTGTTTTTATTTGGCATACTTTGTAATAGTCTGGCCTCCAACTAACTAGAATCCTCCCATTATAATGATTTTCTAGGTTATGAATATATTTCCATCCTCCAAACATGCTCTCACAATTTGATCCATTCTATTCTTTTTTATTTTTATTTCCAGCAAGCCTATCAAGCCTGCACTTTCTTCATTGTAGAGGAGTTTTACCTCCTTATATTTATTAGGCCATTTAGGCCTCTTACATTCCAGCTTAGGAGATTAACTATTCTCAATAATTGGGATGTGATTACTCCCCTTATTTGTACATTCTTCACTTATTAAGCATTCCTTTATTCTGATAGATTGTTCTTCCTTTGCTGTGTTGCTCATGATATCTTCTCCGTAGTTATTTATTTATTATAATCACAATTTGAATATCAACTCAAAATATAAAAATAAAAAGTTACAAAGTGAAGATTCTTTTTATATGGGTTAATTAAGGCTTCAATGGATTGAGATTGAACCCAATTAAAATTATCTTGAGCCCAAACTATCCTAAGCTGGCTATATAATTTATTGGGTTTGAGTTATTTTTACTCTTTAAAATGCTACTCAATACTACCCTCAAAATGCTCATAATGCCCATATGCTCAATTAAGTAAAATATTCAAACCATCTTATCTACTTTTATTGGATTCTCATCAAACTCAATCATCATGTTCTTTCATTTAAATTTAATCATTTTCAAATTAATTCATATCTCATCAAAACACTTTTCTAAAATCATCTATCTTCAAAAACTCATGCTCGCTTAGACTCAATAAAAATATGCTTTAAATCAGTTAAAATCATACTTTGCTCAATGCATGAAAAATCATCATTCAAAATTCAACATAATGCATAGTAAGAATCAGGATCATCAACTCAATTAGGGTTCATGTAAATGCAATCACGACCAACAATCTCAAGGATTAAATGTAGAAACATCAATAATCCCAATGCATATTTAAATATATTACGAGGAATTAACTCAATTAGGAATTCAAAAAAAAAATTAGGGCTCCAACTCAAATCATACTCATAGATGAAAGGCTTTAGCCTTACATACCCAACAAAAATTAGATTCTCGAAGAACTTTGAAGAACTCAATGAACATTCTTGGAATCCTAGCTTTCCCCCTCTCCAGTCTTGCTCTCAAATAATCTAACTAACGAGAGTATAGGTGCATTGAGTACTAATAAGGGGCTTAAGTTACTCCCAAAATGTCAAGGTTTTGATTAGGAAAGGGTGAAAAAAGACTTAAACATTCTTCACTAAAACCGTCGGAGGCCATCTACGGGTCAATCTATGACTTGTAGAACATTTTACGGGCCATAGAATGACCTATCGTGAAAATTGAAAAAGTTTTTGAGTTTCTGATTTTTGGGTCTACGAACACTTCCTACGAGTCTTAGATCTTTTTGTGGATCATCCTACATGTTCGTAGAAAAGTACTGAGACTTGATCTTTGGACTTGAAAACCATGAAATAGATCTACAGGTCGTGAATAGAAATACAGGTTGTAGACCCAGCTCGTAAAGAGAATCATTGGTTCTTCTCAAGGCTACGAGACTTAGGAATTGAAAGCACTCTACGGGTTGTAGAATGGTCTGAAGCTCGTCCTATTCAATTGTTTCAAAAAAAGTATTGAGATTGGATCTCAAAATTTAGAAACTACGAGACTCGATATACGATCCATAAATGATTCCACAGAGAGCAGATGCTATTTGTGGAAGACAATTTTCAACATAATTAGATTTCTTTTTTGGATTTCCCTAGCTTATTTGTGTTAGGGTATTTTTGGGGGAGGGGGTAGTACACAAATTTTGATAATCCATTTGAATTTTTGACAAGGTAAATTTTGTCCATCAATCTAAAATATATTAGAATTTGCTTGATGATAGAATTTGGCCACAATCCTAGCTGGCCGTAAGTTTTTCCATCAATTTAAAATTCTCATCATTCGTCAGAATTTCACTACCTAATAGTAGTCTCTGATGTATTTTTATATATATAAAATAAACGAGGTAAAAAAAATTTAAATGATAATATTGGAAGATACTAGTTAAAAAATTCTCCCGTGATACATTAGAAAAATAGAACCTCAGCTGGAGATGGTTAATTTGGCAAATAAAAGTGATTAATCCTTTAGGGGCAATTTTCTTCTAATATGAAGGATTAATCTTTTAGTTACAAAGTACATGTAACCCTTTTTAATCCCTTGATTAGATAATTAAAGTTCTTATTCAGACAAGTAGCTCTAAAGTACTTTGATTCTCTTTTGATGCATCAATTTTTTATTTTTTTTAAATGTATTCCATAGAAGATTAAACTTATGAGATTAATGAGATGAAATTCTCTTTTTACTGTTCACTAAAGTTATTCCTATAACATCACAATCCGAATTATCTGATCAGCTATCATTTTCTCCTCTTTATAGGAGTCTATACCCAATAATTTTAGTTATTCAGACAAGTTTTTCAACTTTTTATGTTTCAATTTTAATCTTTTAACGTTTTCAGACTTATTCAGATTTACTGATTTCTTCTATCCTCTTTATTTGTTACTTTAGACATTAAAAAATTAACTCACGAAATATTTGCATCTTCTTAAAAAAATAAAGGAGACATTTGTTTTTTCAATACTACCTATACAACTCATATGGTCATTAATTATATTCGTCTAATTAGGAGATAAAAACGAGTAAATTAGTCAAATAGAATTTTGGATCAATGATATATTAAATCGTTATCCTAATGGGTGTATAAAAAATATTAGGCACACTAATAAAAATGATTAGGTAGTACAATTTAAGATAATACTATTATCTCTCATTTAATTTTTTGTTAGAGTAGTTTCTCTATCCGTCCATCTTTACTTGTCCATTATATTAAAAATAAATATCTAACAATATTTATCCATCCGTCCATCTTTACTTATTCACTATATTATAAATAAATGTCTAACAATACTTGCCCACTTTATGAAATCAAGAGATAATTTTACCCTTAGTTCCAAATTTATCTTTATCATTAATGACAATTATAATTATTTTTCTATTACATTTTTAAAGACATTATATTTATTATATTCAAAGAGTAATTTGGTAAAATTACTCCCATTATTGACACAACGTACACATATTAAGAAACTTTTAAAGACATAATTTAGACCATAATTTTCACTATTACCCTTTCTGAAATCATAAATGTAACTTTACAAGTAGTATTGTTTATCTTCTAGAAGATATAAAATTTCAATACATAAAAAGATAAATATAAAACAAATTAAAGCATTCATCTTGAAATTTAAATAATTCAATTATTTTAAATAATGAAAAAAATCCTAAAAGTTACACTAATATGTGACAGAGGGAGTAAATTTTGTAATTATACTTGTGTGAATATTTCACTTCTTGTTTTTACTTGTTTTAACCAACTTGAGCTTAAAGTAAAACCAAAATAACAAATAGGCATGATTTATACAGAAAATATATTATTGGTTGACTATCTCTCTATCCTAAATATCGCCTTGTTGATAAAAATTTAGTTCTCTATTTTATAATTCTTTCTTCCAATTTTTTCCTCCCCTTCTCTAGAACCTATTAGAAAAATATACCATAAATATAATAAATTATAGTTAAAAAATAAAATGACAAAAATAAATAGAAATTCATTCAGGTTGAAGCGTGAATATCTTGTTCTCTTTAATGAGATTCAAGCCCACTCCGGGATAATCTATACCGATCCAACACTATATTTCTGACTTGTCCCCCCAGGATACAACAACCTAACAAAGTTGTATGACTCTAACAACTCCGGATTAGTTGAAGAGTCCAAAGCTCCACGCAAAAACACCTTTCTTCAACATATAAATTACTCTCTTTGGTATGGTGAATATAATTGAAGACTTAAAATATTTTTTATTAGTCTCAACTCTCTTTTTCACTATTGCACACATCACCACACTCCAATATTTATTCACACACATCTTATTTTTCTACACAACATCTTTTTTTATTCACAAAGGATGAAATATCACTATTTATAAGCGAGAATTCATCCTTGTCTTGAGTAGGATTAATGTAGATAGTAACGTGGGTAAATGAATGGAGGATCATGTCTTGGAAGTTACATAAGTTACAAGACACTAATGGGGTAGATCATGATTAGTGGTTACATGAGTTACAAGACTTCAAAGGTCATATAAGTTATAAGAACTTATTGTCACATTCTACCACTAACTCTTGATACAAGTTGATATTATTATTTTAATATTAAAATATGTTACGCCAACAGAACCTTTATATCTAATTGATTCTAAGTAGGGGCGGCAAAAATAAGCCCAATTCGTCCAACTCGACCCAATCCGTTGAAGTTTGGGCGGGTTATTTATTAGCTCAACCTATCTCAACCCAATCCATTTCAACCCATTTAAAATTGGGTTGATATGCAACCCAAATTAATTCGAGAGATCTTGTTAAAATATTTTGGAAACACTTTTTTTTCAACTTGATATGTTTTAGATAACAATAATAAAGAAAAATATAATTTAATAAAGTACTAAAATATTGAAAAAGAACAAATAAAATAAGTAAAACATAGTAAAAATTAGGTCGGGTTGGGTCTTGACTCGCTCTGTAACTCGTTATTCAATCTGTTTTGACTCAACCTATTTTGGCCCAAGCAAATTTGGATTGAGTTGGGTTTTGATCCGTTTGGTATCTTGACCCATTATAACACGTTTAAATTTGACCTGACCTTCCCAATTGCCACCCCTAATGGTAAGATAACTAAATTGAATTGTTTGATTTTACTAGAAAGATCAACGTAATTAATAATATTTAACTATTCAAGTATAAAGCCAAATAATAAAAGAATTAATTACACAAATTCTACTATTTTACAAAATTATTTACTTAGATTCATACTAATTTACATTAAAATCCATAAATATGTACCCAGTAGGCTAAGTCATGATGAGCCTATTATAAGAATACATAATACAAAATGTCTTGGGGCATATCCCGGAATGCTGAAATGTCTAAAATACAGTAAGCAATTGCACATAATAGGTAGTGGATAAAGGTTGGTACTCCATTTGTTTTTTTATAGTGCTCCATTTTTTGGAAGTTCATTTAATTAATTTTTAAAATTAAATTAATTTATTATTTTAAAATAAATTAATATGATAAAAAAGTATATTCTAAAATATTAATTAAAAATTATATAATTTGACTCTTAAATGGATAATTTTTACACCAGTCACACAAGTGGAGATATATACATATTTTAGAGTGTAATTATTGTGCATATTTTGGTGGACAGGTAAGGAGGGTAATTTCGTGATTAAAAGAGATGGTTTGACTCTACCTTTAGTTGCTTCTCAAAACGAAACATAAGGTAATTAACAAGAAGAAAAGATTTTGTTACTAACAAATGACAAGAAAAGAAAAAAAAAAGCACCAACAATGGCCATTTTATCTCATAAACCTGTGGGCTATAATGCTTTTACAAAATGCACCATCTTAATTTGTTCCCCTCTTTCTCGATTTTAGCGTTATGTTATGAGATTTTATTTGAGAGGAAATGCTCTATCAAAGGATTCAAACTTGAAATTTTTTATTAAGAAAGCTCCAAATGATAATGTGTTTTGTATTTATTTGTTGGTTAATTGCAATTTCTATGTCCATATCTTCAGATTTCTCAGTGTTATGAGAAATTGTAATTTATGAAGCACCAAAGGAAGAAGACGCTAATCTATATGAAATTTAACCATTCAATCCAAAACCATAAACAGATATTGTTGAGATTATATATGCACTGCCTTTTCCAAAAAGTTAGACAATTGGGGAAGTAACTCAATATTAGAATCCCAAACCCTTATATTATTAGAAAGGAAATTTTCTTTGAGAATTGTGCATATCAAAAGATTCTTCAAAAAATAGTAAGGGCATAAATAAAATAATTATCAATTTTTTAATCTTAATATTCTAAAGTACCAATTATTTTGAGTCAATTTCTTTGAGCTAAAATTTATGACAGTAACAATGAGACGGAGGGGGTAATGTTAGTTGAAGAGTGTACTCAGGGGAAGAAGCAGCTTGAAGCAGAAAAGGTAACTTTTTTTATTTAAACTTTTCACTCGCAGACGTTCAGGACTATTTTCACAAATAAACAATTATTGAATTAGTGAAAAAAATAAAAATTTCTCTCAATATTTTAGCAAGAATTCATTTTTCTTTATGTTATTTTTTAATGATTCGATGAAAGCAAATGAAAAGAAAATATATTTCGTAATATAAGATGAAGAAAATCTCTATTTTGAATAGCGTTCAATAGTAGAAACTACTTGTATTAATGGCTTCGTAGAGTTCTATTTGATATGACTTTTGCGAATGGTTATGATTTTTTTGAAGAGTTATGACTTTTGCAAAGGATTGTTACTTTTCTGAATGGTTATGACCTTTTCGAAT
>JAPFFP010000088.1:218097-239887 GCA_026153255.1 Solanum medicagineum | reverse complement strand
AATAGCGTTCAATAGTAGAAACTACTTGTATTAATGGCTTCGTAGAGTTCTATTTGATATGACTTTTGCGAAGGGTTATGATTTTTTTGAAGAGTTATGACTTTTGCAAAGGATTGTTACTTTTCTGAATGGTTATGACCTTTTCGAATGGTTAGGACATGCTAAAGTACTGTTTAATCAGAAACAATGTCCTTTGAGTTTGTTAACGTCTATTGGATTATTTAATTTGGTTTTTAAATATTAAATTATTTAAGAAAAAATAAATAAGAAAATTCTTCAAAATTAGTGATTTTAGGTTCGAATCGTGATTTTAATTTTTCTCAACATAAAATTTGATAAATTTATATTTTGTATAAAAAATGACTCATCATTTTTAATTGGGGAAATGGTAAAAAAATGTCCTTACACTATATGAAAGGAACAAAAATATTCTTCATTATATTATTTGTTACACGGGTATGATGTTCTATTTTAATTGATAAATTGAGATTAAGAAAAAAAATTATTTTCTTATATTTTTATTAGTTAATACAACAACAACAACATACCCAGTATATTCCCACAAGTGGGGTCTGGGGAGGGTAGATTGTACGCAGACCTTGCCGCTACCTCATAGAAGTAGAGAGGCTGTTTCCTATAATATTTTTATTATGAACACAATATGTTTTAAAAGGAAAAATATATATATTTATTTAAATAAGGGTATTTTGACCCATTTAGTAACAATAAAGGTATTTTCCCAAAGCATTGACTGCAAGAACATTTTTTGTCTAAACTATAAATGTAAAACATTTTTGTTCCTTTCATATAGTTTAAGAGCATTTTTGACCATTTTCCCCTTTTAATTTTACAAAACAAATAAAAATAAAAAAAATCACTACCATTCACACCATATGAAATGATTACATTTAAAAATAACTAGTTACACCGTGTTTGAATTAACTTTTTAAAAATAGCTTATAAGTGACTATGAACTTATGACTTTTAGCTTATTTTTATAATTTTTTGTCTTAAAAATAAATAATTAGAAGCACTTTTTATTTATCCCAAACACCACAAAGTTAGAAAAAAAAAGTTTGATACTAAAACAGATTAAAATAAGTCAATGTAAACAATCTCATTTTACTGTTATCGTTGACTAGTAAATCCTTATAAAATTATATGTATATTAAGTTTGTAATTATAAATATTTATTTATAAAAAATAAAAATATGTGATTTACCAATGGATCTCCTTAAGATATCTTAGGTATGGATACGATTTACTCATTTAATAAGATTGTATAAGAATTGGGATTTTTTTTTAATTTTCATAATTTGTGGGATTTGCAATATTATGAGAAAAGAATAATTAAAAAAAATACAAAGTACTTGTTCAATTACAATTTTAAATTAATTTTAGTGTCAAATCGTAATTTTATATAGAATCTTAAATTTTTTTTCCTTTTTTAAATTTCATGTCGCGTCAAGATAAGATTGGGGAGACTGACATTATATATATTGTACCCGCACACCACATTTTTAACCCAATATAATAAGTAAACCTGAAGAATCTTTAAAAAAAAATAAAATCACTAAATAATTTAGTTACTATTTAATTTTCACATTATAAATCTAGGTATAAATAAATATTCCATTCTTCTTTTACATTTGTGCATTACTAATATATATCAAGCTAACCAAATGTATTAGATTCTTTTATTTTATCTCTAAGTATGGGACCTCTCTTCCTCTTCACCTTCCCTTCTTTTCCTCTTCTCCTTTAAAAAAAAAACAAAAAAAAAAAACCCCCCAGTTCACATATCAAACAAAAACACCATCTTTCTCATCCAATTTCCCATTTTTGATTATTTCTTATTTGTTTTTTAGATATATGGATGATGAAATGTATGGTTTCCATTCTACAAGTGATTATGCGGACAAAGCGTTGATGTCCCCGGAGAATTTGATTATGCAAAATGAGTACAGTAATTTCCACCACTTCCACAACGAGACGGAGTTGACTCCTCATCCTTGTATGTTCTCCGAAATATCATCGGATCCCGCTAATACTACTCTTCAAAACAATGATAATATTTATCAAATTAGAGGCAGCGGCAGTGGCAGTAGACGGGATCATAATAATAACAACAACGAAGATTATGATGAAGATGGTTCAAATGTTATCAAGGCTAAAATTGTCTCACATCCTTATTATCCTAAATTACTCCACGCCTATATTGATTGCCAAAAGGTTAAGTATCCCTCAGACAGATACACGGTTTAATCTTTTCAGTACGTTTTACACTTATATTTTTTATGATCTAACCAAAAATTTTGTTTTTTCTTATAAGTTTTAACCTAAATACGAGGGTTTTTGGGTTTCAAAATATCCATCTTTATCTTCTTCTTTTGAAGTAGTTGAATTGATGTTAATATAACTAAAATTGTCAGTTAAATCGTTATTTTACAGGTTGGAGCACCACCGGTGATAGCAAATCTGCTGGAAGAAATAAGGCAACAAAACGATTTTTGTAAACCAAACGCTACTTGTATAAGCATAGGAGCTGATCCCGAACTTGATGAATTTATGGTGAGTTATAACTCTTGTATTTCTGTTTGTTTGACTTTTCTTGCTTTTTCCCGAAACTTGATTAAAAATTATGTTTGTGTGAACAGTTTGTTTGAAATCTTGACTGTTATATGTTTGTTTGTTTTGTCAAATAGGAAACGTATTGTGATATATTGTTGAAGTATAAGTCCGATCTGTCTAAGCCTTTCGACGAAGCAACAACCTTCCTCAATAAAATTGAACTGCAACTCGGCAATCTTTGTAAAGGTTAGTCAAACATTATGCGTATGCTCTCTCTTATACACTCCGAATAACGGTGTTGTTTATCTTGATATCTTTACCTACAAATATCCTTATATAGAGAAATAAGGAGTGTTTTTCACCATTAATCAATGAGAAATTTGCGGTTAAAATATGATTGTTTTTCACTTTATCCCCAAAGGAAAATGTATATTGAAAAATAGTTTTTCACTGAAATATTGAAAACTTAACTAATTTTCTTTTCTCACTGAAACATAACATAATAAGTGAAATATTGTTATGGATAGATTTGATTGTACATATAGTGCAACTATATGTACGTTTTTTTTTTCTTTGGTTAAGAACTATGTATAAGTTATAAACGATAATGGTCATGTTATGAAATACAATTTCTTTAGAGTACAAAATAATGTCATTGGACTTTAGGAGGAGGTAAAATCATTTAAGGGGAGGAAGTAAAATCACATGTGTGGTGCAATAATAATAGAGAGCATAGAGCTCCAAAAAAATGACCAAAAGGTGTCAGAAATGAAAATAATGACCAAGAGTTTCTTGTCTGTGTATTCAAGCCGTGGCTGAGTATATGATTTTGGAAAATTTTGCTTGTTTTGTTGGTAATAATTAATTCAGTGATAGTAGCAAAAGGACTATGTATTTTTTTTCCCTTCCTTGAGGGTGTTTCAGTGCAACTGGGACCTTTGATATCCTAGTTTTACTCGTATTGTTTTTGTGGTGCTTCACTTGTCTCTCTTGCCTTTTGTTTGGTTGTCAGAGATTTTTTTTTTTTTTTGGGCATAAAAACTACTTTAGCTCAGAGATTCTGATTTTGACATATCAGAATTGAGGTGACATGGCTATAGTAACTCTTTCAATAAACAGTGACATATGTCCTCTATACTCTACATCTATCCTATTACTAGATCACTGCTCAAGCTGATCATTATGTATTTTATGTGCATTTTTGTGACTATGGTACTAGTATGTTTGGAGTAAATTTAACCTTGTACAATTATAGTTGTTTAGTTTCCTATAAAATCAAGAAAGATTTTGCAAATTATGGAACATATAAATGGAAATGGCCGGCCTTGATCAATGGTGACTAACGTAATCATGCAAGTCAGACCATCCTCACTTACTTATGGTTAAGTGGTATGTATTTTTATTTTAATTTGCAAGGTTAATTAAGCGGATGATTTTGATGTAAACTGATAAATATTTATTGGTTCAAATTGTTTGAAAATAGGGATTATAATTCTTGTACTTGCAACTAGTATTGTACTGGCTCACGCGTATGATTACGCATAGAGAATTTGCTAATAGTACAAATTTTGAGTTTTCAACTTGGACATATATTTTCATTACAAGATACTAGTACTTCATTTTGGTAAGGGTCACTATTGTACCATTATTTTACATTCATCTTCATGACTACATTTTAAGAGGGTGATTTCTTTGGTCACTCATTTTGAAAAAAATTGAAAATAACTACAACATTAGTTGAGTTCAAATGTTATTTGGTGCATGTCGGGTTTCTCAAAAGTTGTACGGTGCAAGTTTTAATGGAGAAACATTTTAATCCAAACAACCTATAATTTGAAATTAGATTCAAAGTAGAATGATGTTGGCCTTTAGTTTCTCTAATGTTAACAACCACATATATGTTGAGTAGAGTCTACAGTAGTTGTATGCATATATTTTCAGATGGAATGTGGCTTGCATGTGGAACCGCAATTAATTGGTCTTTGCAGACTTGTTGAATTTGTTTTCCTTGTTTAATTAAGAGAATTTCAAGTTCCAATATTATAGTGCTATGTGTTCTTGGCAGACACATTGGGAATTGTTTGATGCATGTCTCATTGGTTTGCAGTTAAAGTGATTACATATCTTTGTTTAGCTAATGATTTATCTCCCTTGTTCTTAATTCTCACAAATGAAGGTCTATTATATACTACATTCTTCACTTACAAATACGTCGAATTATTAAAAAATGTATTATTTTTAAAGAGGGATTTTTTTGAAAAGTCTGAATGTCGATGCAATCTTACTTCAACTCGACTCCTAAGATTTTAAATCCAAGAATCTTAACTAACATATCACGTGAGCACATTGATCTTTTGTTCAATTTATCATGATCAATCTTCTGTCCTATGATCTGGCAGCCTTTTAAGTAAGTTATACATGCCAAGTACAATTGGAACTTTGTTGTTTGCTTTAATTTGATCTGGACTAATTAATAGGATATAAAGTTGTGTTATTTTATGCTATCTCCACGCATTAGAAGCTGTCATTGTCCAAACAATTAAGTTGAGGCAAATGGCAGCCTTACGGTCTAAATAATTAATGGAGAAAATAAGTAGTTTGTTACTATAATAAACAATGGGCAGATAAATTCTTCCAAGTATAATTGTTTTTTGTTTCAAAGTACAGATTAACTTTTTAGTGATACAGATGGAGTTATTTATTAAGTTGGCCTCGTGTGCCTTTGTTTTTAACTTGCCTGTTAATAATAAAGTATTTATTGTTTAATTTCAATAAAAAGATCCTAAGTTTAACAAGTGGAGTGATGGCTGCATATGTTCACGTGCTTAGATTGCAAGAAACTGATCAACTGTTGGATGCTGTTTTCCATATTGTTTAATTTGTCCTTGTGGCTTTATTTCATGTTCAAATTGATGCATGCTGGCCTGTTATTATGCTTGTGACATGTATAACCTGAATGCATGCTCCCTCCTTCAGATGCACTTTCAATTTTACATGATTATTAATAAGTTATATTTTATTTTATTTTTTATTTATATCAATGTACATTAAATTAAGTTAAAAAAATTATTAATACACTAATTAATGGTAGAAGTAAAATGAGAAAAAAATAATTAATTCTCTTCTAATTTAGTAAGTATCTATATAATACTCACTCCGTCTCAAATTAATTGAATTTATGCGACTTTTTCCAATGTTCAAAATAAATGAATTGTTCAAAGTTCAAAAAGAATGTTTGAAACTTTTTACATATTTGTCCCCTTTCATTTATTGAAGTTTTATATTTTCTAGGAGATAAATTACACTACATATTTATGATTTCACAAAGGATAATAGTGAAAAGTATAGTGTAAATTTTGTATAAATTTAATTAATATGGGACAGAGGAAGTATGAACCTAATATATATGCACAGATGAGGTAGTACTTGTGATTTCTATATATAGTAAATAAATACTCGGGTTTAAAAAGTAATAGCCTGTTTTAGTTTTTAGTCACTGAGTTCTTCCCTTTTTTTTTTTAATCATTATTTAAATTTTCCATGTGACATATATATTTAAAATCACAACATTAAATAATTTTAATTTAGGATACATGAATAATAATATTTTTTATTTTCTTAATTCCATACCAAATTATATCAGAAGGAATTATATAAGAGGATTATTTCAGGGACTTTTTCCTTATTTTGATTTTTTTGGAAACAATTCTACCCTGACAAAAAACTCTCAGACAGGTTTAAATTTTCAGTCGTTGTCATAATAGATAAATTAGACTAGTCAAGTTGTAATAAATCTTCACATAGACAGACGGCAAGGAACTAACAATCTGTATAGTCAATTTGGTTACATTTGCGTAGCAGTAATTATTTTGTTGTGTTATGTTGGCAGTACTAGACTTCCTTGATTCACCTTATTTAAGTGTGTTCAGGACAAATTAAATTTCGTTATTAGTAATGATTGTATATTTGAGGGCTTGTTTTGTACTGGGAATAAACCGGATAAAGAATAATCAATCTAGGGTGATAAAATTGGTGAATAATTTATTTTGAGATTGTTATTTCATAGCACGTTAAGAATAAAATAACAATTCTAGAATAGTTTATTCCGGATCAACTGAGCCATAGTTTCTTAGCAACAAACATGACTCCTCCGTTTAATTCTTGTATCTAGATTATCTCTCTTCACTATTCATGTGCATTTAGGTTCCTCATCGGGATCATACTTTTCCAACGTGTGATATTTATTTTCCCTTACCAACTTAGGAGAACCCATCTTCATTGTGATACATTCATATCATTTTAGTTAACCTAGGTTGTTCTTTCTCTCCACCAATTAGAGATATAATACTTAATTATTTTATTGAAGGTATTAGTTAGTCCTTTAATTAATATAAAATAATTATAGAGAGGGGACATTTGAATATAAAAAGGGGTAGGCCCCTCAAGCATTAATGGGAGAGAAAGCCCGTGTAGAGCGGGTGGTCGATATGTCACATGGACTCCCGTGCTTTACGCTGCCAATCCCAACTCTTTTCTTTTGTTTCCTTTCTTTTTATTAAACAAGTACTATCAAACACTTGCACACGGACACAACTCGTATTTATCTATTTACACCATTATTTCACTAGATAAGAAAAAAGTTATAATCTAACTTTGTATATTTTTAATTAATAAATTAAATCGTGTGACGTATATTTAACAGATGAAGTATTATTTTAGTAATAATTATTTCATTTGTTTGTTTTATGTAGCATAATCTAATTTATTATGATATTTAAATACAAAAGTATACATTTTTATAATTTAAAATAATTTACATATTTTAAATCAAGAATTAAAAATACATTTATATCTTTTTTTTTCCTCACTGAAGACCCACTGAGAATGAAAGTGTGGAGGGCAGGCTGCTGATAATGGTAGTCAAATCTGTGTGGGTCCAGTCTAGTCATGGGTCTTTGTGCTCCTCAATGTCTCTTTCCCAAATATATCACCAACTATATTAGTTTTTGTTTCTTTCCCTGTTTTAATTAATTTCATTGACATAAATATTTGTAAAAGTAGGGTACACTCTATATGAAAATTTGCTATATCTATTGAAATTAAACAAAAATGCCAACTAAATTAAAATGATAGGAATTCGTCTTTTGGTCAAATCATAATTCGTCCATCATTTTAAGTATTTAAAATTTTTTCTTTCAATGTTGACACGTCCTTTCAAAATAAAATGTTAAATAACATCTTATACTTTCTCAATTTTTTTAGTTATCATATTGTACTTTTTGAAAGTCAATTTAATTAATTTTAAAAGTAAATTAAATTAAATTAATTAAATATTTTAAAGTAAAAATTTAGACATTAAAAAATTATAAGAAAAATTTTATTGATTGCAATCTTTTTATATGAATATGATGAAAAAATACATGTAAAAATATTAGTCAAAAATAAAGATTATAATAATTAAAAGGGGCAGAGGAAGTAATTTTTTAATCATACTATATATTAATTAGTTGAACTTAATGTATCAAAGATCTTTCTTCTTTTTTTCTTTTATAAATAATATTTGTTTTTCTTAATGCAAATTTTTTTTCGGAGAGTCAAATACTGTCATATAATATGAAAGAGTGCATATATCTTTAGAATATCATCTTGTTTTGCTTTATTGAATTGGGGGTTTTAATTTTTAGAACTTTTGCTGATAAGATATCCTTGCAGCTTTTCCCTACATTTTTAATACAACAGATCTACTTTTATTACAGAAGTTATTATCTTCAAAAAATAAAAAAATCTGCAGGTTAAAAATTTTCATTTATATTTAATTCTAACAAAGTTGTATGTCATAATGGATCCTCTGATATAGGCGCGCGGTAAGTCTAGTTTTCTGAAGTTACAAACTTTCAATTATTAGCACAAAAATATTGTGTCCATTATAAAAATTTGTGATCGAACTTATTGCGTCCATTATATAACAAGCTTCCCTTTTTTGTTGGCATAGTTATTTGATATATGAGATTTACGAGCTGTGAATTTTATTAGTCAGGTAGGATCATTTAGTAAGGTGTATAAGAATAGTTTTGAACATTAATATATTAGTACTAGTTGTATCAGTAATGTTGGTATTATTTATGCTTGCATTAGTAATGCTAGTATTACTTAGGTTTGAATTAATTATGCTGAGATTATTGCTAATGCAAGTGTTTAGTTTGATGTATTAAAAATTACATGTATTATTTTAATCGAATGTTGAGTTATTTACATACAAAGATTATGGGTTGTTTGCTAGTTAGATTTACCTTATTTTACATAAGTGTTTTTGTTATTAGTTATTTCACCTTCTATCCTGCATAGATTCCTCATATATGTATTAGTTATGCGGATATCTATATTGTAAATCAAACATCATATTAAATTTTATACATGAATAATGGACTTCCTAATTAGCTGTCAACCATGATAGGGTCTAATACTAGCATAATTTACCTTGAAACCAGTACCAAACAACCCTAGATCGTACTCTTCTTTATGAATACAAGCTTATAAGAAATAATTAAGATTCTTGTTGAATGGTGAAGTGAACTAAGGCGGGAACCAACTAGGACTAGAAAGCGGTCATTCCTACAACTAGCAAACTCTTTATATCTTGGATTTAAACAAGAGTCATTTAATTGTGGCAGATGATGGTGGTGTGTCATCAGATGAGGAATTCAGTTGTGGTGAGGCAGATGCATCAATGAGAAGTGAGGATAATGAACTCAAGGATAGACTTCTACGTAAGTTTGGGAGTCATCTAAGTAGTCTTAAGTTGGAATTTTCAAAGAAAAAGAAGAAAGGAAAGCTACCAAAAGAGGCAAGGCAAATGTTACTTGCATGGTGGGATGATCACTTTAGATGGCCTTATCCTACGGTTTGTACTTCTAATTTTAGCCCTTTATTTTGCTTTTTCATACAATTCAACTTGTGTTTCATCTTCTTGTTATTCATGCTACTTTTTAGCTTCTTTCACATAGAGGTGGATTAAAGATTTTAAATTTATGGGTTCTAGATTACAAATTTTTTCTTTAGTAGGTTTATTTTTGGGCTAAGACTTGAAGTAGTCATCCTTGTTCTTTCACGAGGAGCACTAATAATCCCTTATCGTTGGACTACTGAGGCTTGAAGCCATCCTTGTTTTTTTTCATATGGTGCATAAATAGTCCTCATGTTTGCAGTAGTGATGCACTTTTGATCCTCCAAAAATTTCCGCCTATTCATTACATCGGTTTTATCCACAATTTAGTGTATGGACATAGATATATATTAGGCATATCAAACAAGATCCCAGTAGCTCATAATCCTTACCAATTTCATAGCCTGTATTAAAGCTCGTTTGATCATGAATCACTTCACATTCACTTTATTATTACTCTCTCCTTTTCATGTTTAAATCCAATTTTATGTAGCATAATTATCCCCTTGAAGATATGAGGGATAAAAATAAAAAAAAGAATGAGATACAATGTTGACTAGCTTGTTCAAGTTAATTACATGTATACCTAAATTTGTTCTCTATGTGAAGAAAAGAAGTATGTACATGATATGTTTCCTACCTCTGTGTTGAAAAAGAGAAGGAAGTTTATAGAGTATCAAAAGTGCACAAATATTATAAACATAGAGGACTATTAGTGCTCTATGTTGAAGGACTAAGAATGACTTCGAGCCTAAATCCTAAGATAAGGGACTATTGATTATGTGAGTATGTTAAGTGAATTTGTTATACAGATGCAATATTTAAACTAAATTACTGAATTCTGTCGAACCTGTGACCTTAACGCTATTTCCGCCCTTGCTGCCGAGAATGATGGGTTGATGATATTGTAGAACTTACCTCTAACTCAATAAATCTGCCTTTTGCTTCTATTGGTAAATGAGAGCGTACCCTTGAAAATGATCTTTATAACTGTAAATTATATGTTTACTAGTGCAATATACTTTTGTTTACTAGTGCAATATACTTTCACCATTTCATTTGCATATACTGTTTTTTTTCTCTTGAACATATAAACCTTAGTCTACTGATTTGCATTGGAGCTTAAAGTAAATATATAAAAAGTAAATTATGGGCATAATAGATGAATGTGCCTTCTGATTTGGCTTCAATTTGTATTTATACCCTACAACTTTGGGACTTGTATAAAGTTGACATATGTTGGCATCCTATGTATATTATGTCACGTAGAATGTATGTGTCTAATTATTCAACTTTATACAAGTTAAAGTGTCTACTTGTGCACATCTAAAGTTGGAAAGCATAGATGTCTCCTAAGGCCAAGTCAAAAAGGCATGTTTATGTATTTATGCTTAAATTATGTGTATAAAACTTAATCTTATTGTAGTTTGACTTATACCTAGTCCCAAAAATTCGTAAATTTATTTTGTCCTCTCATGAAACTCATAGAGTCTGTGTGGTTGTTGGTTAAAGTTATGCAAGTATTAGATTTAATTATTCATGTATCAGTTGTTCCATCCTGAAATTGACTGCATCATAACTTGTTTCACTTGCGAGATGATAACCTGTGATGTGTTGACATTTGATGATAGGAGGCTGATAAGAATTCACTAGCAGAATCAACAGGGCTAGATCCAAAACAGATCAACAATTGGTTTATAAATCAAAGGAAAAGACATTGGAAACCATCAGAGAATATGCAGTTAGCTGTTATGGATAATCTAAGTGGACAATTCTTCTCATCAGATGATTGAATTCAAACATCTCCTCATATAATACTATATCTTTGCCAAACAAACAAGTTATTTTCTATAAATAATCATAGAGATTAATCAATGTTGAATTCTAGCTCTTCATCATGTAAATATTCAACTTAACTGCATGCCAAAATTCATTCTTACTCAGTATCACAAAATATCTACTCCTTCGATAATATGGTGGTTTGTGTTCCTTTGGCTTTTCTATCCTTTGGAATATTATCGACGTTACTTGGTTATGAGTGCTTGTGATTTAATTTGATTAGATATGAAGTTTATAAATTATGAGAAGATTTTGTAATGTTCCAAAACTATTTTTTGAAATAAATAGCTCTTTAAAAAGATGAAAAATCTCAAGAATATTATGTTAAAGACCTTAATTTATAAAACGTAAAATCTACTCTTTTTAATTTTCTAAATGAAGTTTTAATTACAAAGCAAAACAATATAGAAAATACACTTATTTATTTGTCAACTTTTGGATTAGTTTGCTGATTATTTGAGATTGATAATTTGTTATTTTACTTTTTGAATTCCCTGTCACGATCATGACGGGATGCGTTTTTTTTTTCTCCGTGTTAAAAGATTTTTTTCTTCCTATCTTAATTTTATATTCAATGAAATAAGATGATTTGTTGGTGTAATATACCACAAATATAATAAATTACAGTTGAAAATAAAATAACGGAATTGAATAAAATTCATTCTGGCTGAGGTGTGAATATCTCGTTTTCTTTCAAACTGTAAGTAAAACATGAATCTCTTTAAAATTGTTGGTATAATATACCACAAACACAATAAATTTTAGTTGAAAGTAAAATGATAAAAATTGAATAAAAATTCATTCAGGCTGAGACGCAGATATGACACTCTTCAAGGATATTCAAGCCTAATGCAGTATAATCTACACCGATTCAACAGTAATACACTTGGCTTGTCCCTTTCAGGATATAACAGTCCAATATTATTTTATAACTCAAACAACTCCGGATTAGGTAAATCGTCCAAAGCTCCACATGTACACCTTCCTTCAACATATAAATACTCTCTTTTATATAATGAATATTGTTGAAGATTTAGAATTTTTTTCTTTGTCTCAACTCTCTCTTTCACTAACTAACATCATTACGCGCTACAATATTTATCTATACTTCACATTTTTTCTCTCCTATACTATTTCCAAAACAAAGTAAGACAATGCAACCACTATTTATATTGTGAGTAATTCTTTCTTGTTATGAATAAGAATAAAGTGATAATAATGTAGGTAAATGAATGGAAGTATTATGCCTTGGAGGTTAGATGAGTTACAATACATAATGAGATAGAACATGACTTAGTGGGTCACATAAGTTATAAGATACTAATGATCATATAAGTTACAAGATACTAATGACTATAAGAGTTACAAGAACTAATGGTCATATAAATTATACGAATTAATAAATATTTCTACCACAAGTTATACCACTAACATATACATTTAAAATTTTATTTTAATAATAAAATGCATTTATAACAACAATTTTTTTATTCTCTCTTCTCTTCCGACGTACTTTCTAGGTAAAACCTTCATTTATTACATGGTAAAAATTTTGGTTTTTTCCGTTCTTGTTTTCTTTGTTTTCAAAATCACTTAAAATACAAGATAAATTAGTGTCTTTACTTTGACTTATATGATTATGAGTAGAATTTTTTTTTTTTTTTGAATTCGACTTCTAAAAAGAGCCTAGGTTTAAGCATCTAATAACAATATTAACAGCCCCATCGTATCAATCAATATCCTACAGCTTGCCTTGTCCGAGGAAAATAATTATTATTAAGAGGGAAAACTTTGAGATCAAATTTTGAGTAGAATGCAATCACTCCATATCTCATGTGTAAATGTGAAAGAGAAAATCATGCCATGGATGGTGAAATTTCTATCTATGTTTATGCAGAAAGAACGGATAAATTCTTATGATTTGTATTCATAGATATCATGAAAAGAGATATTTTTATGTTAGCAACAGAAACCCCTAATTCATAACAAAGGACAAGGAGATAGATTTTAGTGAAAACCTTCTCATTGTTACTCCAAACCAACAAAAAGGAAGAATAAGAAGAATCTAGGAAGATTAGATAGGATAAGGACCAAGTTTCTTTGATTGAGGATATGATCTTAGATGAAAAGGTATGAAGGTCGAAAATTAGTATAAAATGTTGGTCAATAAATAAGTGTTGTCAGACCTCATGTAGCAGTAGTGTTACAGATTTTGATTTTAAAACTAAGACTTTCGTGAGGCACTCGACAAATTACTCATGATTCTTTCACGATCTTGATGCTCAAATAAACCTTTTTAACTAGATCAATAAGGAAACGCTAGATTAAAAAAAGTAAGAGAGTTTTTAAGAAAACTTGTTAATATTGCTCAGAAGATTACTTTGATTTTCATGATGATTGTACAAATAAATGGTCCTTCCTATTTATACTACTTATTAGGGGCTGAAGTGCAAATATAATTACCTATTTGAAATGAATTTGATTCATGTGGTCTTTTATATGTCAATATTGAGTAAGTTCACAGGTGATGCAAATTCTATAGTTCCCTTGAAAGATGTGAACATTGAAGAAACTTGAGTTATGAAGAAGCATTAGTTGAAATTTTAGACCGCCAAGTGAAGAAGCTAAGGAACAAGGAAGTTGTATCCGTTAAAGTACTTTGAAAAAATCATCAAGTTGAGAGTTCCACATGGGAAGTGGAAGCGGACTTAGTGAAACATTACCTGTATCTATTCTACTCTACTCAAGCGTAAGGTATTAAGTTCTCCTTGCCCAAAACCTCGAATTTCTTACATTTTAGCTTTGCATGATGCATACACTTATTTTCATGTTTAAGGACTGTTTTGAGACATATTCTAGGTATGAATTTTGAAAATTTCATGAAAAGGTATTTAAATTGCATTTTTGGATGCATGCTGAGTTATTAGCTGATGTTTAAATTCCCTAGAGCATAAGTTTAAATACATTCGGTGACGATTGTTCCCAAAGGGGAGTTATTTTAATGACCCTCAGGTTAGGATCCTTGAAAGTTCAGAAAAATTGTGTTGGAAATGCTCAGGGGTCAGCTCATGAAGCCAAGTTCACGGCCTGTGGTATGAACCACGAGTTGTAAATCAAACTCGTGGATGGGAGCCTTAGAAAGTTGACATTTTCTTAGTGTAAAGTGGTTCATGAAAGTCATGCACAACCCTTAGAAGGAATCATGGATCATAGAAAGGGTCATAGGTTTGAGTTCCAAACATGAAGAAAATTTGGAGTTTCTGGAAGATAACCCGCGACCAATAGGATGGTCCGTAGTCCCATACCCGACTCGGGGTTAGCCTTCGTAGATGAGGTCCAAAATAATGAAAATTTTGACAAGTATGGAAGAACTCCACGAGGCCATCTATGACTCGTGGATTGATGTACAACCCGTGGGTAGAGGTGTCACGATCCAAGTCTAGGGCCTAGACGTGACAGGGCGAATGAGAAGCCTGAAGGAAACCCAAACAAACCTCTTAGCACATCGTTTCACATCCTTGATTTCACGGAAATAATAAAAAATAAATAAGCATATAGAAATTAAGTTCTAAGGAAAGGGGCTTTGGACTCACGCTATGGGGATGTTATAGGGAAGAGAATTTGCATGAATCACATAACAAACAAGTACTAAAGGGAGAGTAAGTAGGACTTAAGCTATGAGGGAATAGGGACTTAGGACTTTCATCACTTCCCACCATAATCAATAGCATCACATAATGGATAGAGTCTAAGGGATAAGTCTCCATAGAATCTCAATATCAAATTATGGGTACATAGCGTAGTATCTAATAACACCTCTAAGCATCAATAGGACAGGGGCCAAGACACGTTCAAGGCTCACTCTCAAACTAAAAAATAAAGTGGAATAAAGTCTCAACATAAGTAAGAAACCGGATATTGTCCCCAAACTAGAGGACTCACCAACTCTCTTCTTTTAATGATCCAAAGCTAACCACGTGGAGGATATCGATGGGCGTCGATATTTGCATATTTAAATCATGCAGGTGATCTTAAGCGTATTTATACGCCTAATTAGCTAATAATGCCCATAAATAGAGACAATTTAGAGAGTAAATTCATAGAGTCTAAGTGTTTTAGTGTAATTGTCTCTTATTTTGTTAACACAGGGCCGAGTGCGCCGATTGATTGTGTTTTTGTAGGATTTTGCTTTAATTGTAAAAGTTCGGAGTTAAATAAAGATCTGGAGGAAGAACACAACCCGGAAGTCGGAAGATAGAAGTCAGTAGAAGCAGCAAGAATACCAAAGTCCACGTGGCAAGACTTAGGACAAGGTTGTGGAAGCTGAAAAATGATGAAAAAGGCGCGAAGCTGAAAAATATGCAAGGTCGGACCTGTACAAAAGATGTGCAAAAGTGCCCAGTCAGCAAATTATGTGAAAACTCAGAAAATACATGGGGTCCGCGTCGCAGAATTGAGGACACGATGCGAAAAAGTCTAGTTATGCAATTTTTATTATTATTCTATCATAGACTTTAGGTTTATATTCTGTTTTTACACAAGAAACTAAGGAGAGAAGATGGAGGACCTTTTTCTCAGAGTATTTTTGTTAGTTTAATCTTTATTCTTGGGGTTTCAATGTTTTCCATATCATTCATGGTGTATTTCATGACTATGAGTGGCTAAGTCCCCATATTCTGGGGTTGTAGCCATAGGCAATGTGTAGTTCTTAACTTTAAACATCTATGAATGAGTTCTTTTGATTATTCCTATGCTATTTTTATCTATACTTCTGAGTCTGGCCAACTAGTGAGTATATTAGTTGTTCATTCTGAATTCGAGAGATGTTGGAGTGGATAAAATGCAATAGTATAGGGAGCTTGTTTGACTAGGAAACTAGGTTGATTCGTGAAAGGGAGACTTGTGACAACTACCCTTACACCTCGCTCGGTTCATAAAACAGGAAGATAACTTTAATGCATTTTTATTGGTCTGTCTATCCCCGCTCAACGATTTAGTTAGGCAGTCAATAACGGTAGGTCAGCAGAGCCGTGCAACCCTATTTAGGTAATTTAAACCCCGTGAATCAATAATCAGGAACCCATACATAGATAAACATTGTTAAGACTAAATGGAGTCGTAAAGGCTACAACCATGGAGTTGCTCGTTAATTGATATTTTATTAGTAAAATTCAGTTTAGTTTAGTAGAAATTCGTTCTTTACATTCATGTTTTCTTACATCTGCAAATCTTTTTATCAAAAGCACCATAAACACGATAACTGAGATTGGTTGCTAAATTCATTCAAATCCCTAGGTTTCAACAATCCGGCTCTTTAATTAGGGTGATTATATTACTTGTGAGACTACGTATACTTGCGTGTACTGGGGAACAAGTTTTTGGCGCCGTTGCCAGGGACTTAAGAAATTAATTATATTTCTAAGTTATATTTTTTATTATTATTTAATTATTTTTTAGTATTTTATTCTTTTTTATTTTTTTCTGTTTGTGCGAATATTTAAAAAAAATTAAAAAAATAAATATTCATTTTAGTACTCTTATTGATATGGATGATTGGGATAAATTGTGGTTCAGTGATGAATAACCCTATCAATACTGTGATGGACCCCACTTGGATATTGAATGTCATACTATTCAGAAGAGCGGATTGTGTGCACCTATCCAATCCTTTGAATGAAATATTTGTCATATATGTGGTGGTCAAGATGGTCATTGGAATGGTTGTCCGAACTTGTATCCCCCTCCCTCGAACCCTGATTATTGTTCTTCTATTATTTGTGATATTGGCAGGGGTAATGAAGTTGAGCAGACAGAACAAAAAGCTCGCATTATTGAGCTATTGAAGCAAATAATAGAGCAATAAAAGGACATGATGACAGTCCTAGAGATAACTCGGTTTTCAAAAAATTTCAATAATAGAAACATAACTCACAAAAATGGCAACCCATCAGGCAAAAATTAAGCTCAAACTAAGGATAGATCAATTTAGCTCAGATGTTCATGACAGGGAGGCTCACTTGAACACAAAGGTTGAAGTGTCTGATGTCCAATCACCAATTATCAATGTTGAGAAGTGTACACATGAGAATGTAAATAATAATACAATTCATGAATTAGGACGTATTAGGCCTCACTCCTATCATTTTTCTATATTGTGCTTGAATAGTTATCTGAGCCTATGAAAGAGCGTAAGGAAGAGGAACAATATATCTATATTCTTAAATTTGTTGAGCAAAAATCACAAAATTACACTCCTCATCTAAGGACCAAGAAGTGTAAGATGCGGTATTTATTACTTTGAGCGAAGTAGAAAGATGGATGCAAAATTGGGGGTGCAATTCATATCTTCAAAGTGGAGAAAAAAATTGGTGGTAACTTGAATCGTGCCGCGACGTTAAATCATAAGCTTATTGGGAGGCAACACAATTGTAGTGTAGCTTTTTATTTATTTTTTTTCTAGTGTCACTTTTTTTTCTTTCTTGTGTGTTTTTATTTTTTTTGCAGATTAGGGAAGTATGAGTACCCAAAATTTGAAGTAAAGGAGCAACTTGAGCTTAAGTGTGGGATGAGAATTCTTCCAAATATATTATTTAGCGTGGAGTGTGCTTTAGGATTTGTTTAATATTCATTTACAAAAAAAGAGAAAAAAAATTAAAAGTTAAAAAAAAAATTCAAAAGTTTCAAAAAATTACAAAAAGATTTTTATTTATTTATTTATTTATATATATTTATTCATTAGTAGAAGCACACCTAGCCCACCCCTTGATCTTTCTTTTCGGTTCTTTTCCGATGGGGGTCCCTTTGAACCGACCTTTTTTTTTACGGAGGACATTTTTATTTTATTTTTTAGAGAGAAAAGAAAAAGTTTATGATTTCTTTGGTACTTGCTGTTTAAGCCTAATTTTGAGTAGTACTTTTCTATGAATCCTTGATTGCTGTTAAATTGCAAAATTATTTGACATCGAAGCTCATGGTTGTGACTGTATATATAACTTATTTTATTTTTTAGTTTGTTATGACCCTATCTCTCTTAGTAGTGGAATTGATCCATCTTGATTGATACTTGTGCCATGCGTGGTGAGAATTTGGTTATTCCATATTTTGCATATTAGTCTAGAATTTGTCCTGCATGTTATTGAAGCGAAATAAAAAGTATTGCTTTATTTAGGAGATGATAATGGACTTTCTTTGATTTGTCTGGTAAAATTTTAGCCTTTTCAGATATTATATCACTAGTTAGCCCTTTTGAGCCTATAGCTTTTTGTTGGTAGCCATATTTTTACCGTGATGCAATTTTGTTGAATCCCTAGTTTTTGCACCTTGCTTCCTTGAGCACTGTAGCATAGACTTATTATAATTGTCAAATCTGAAGAAAAAGGATATTTAAGTGATAAAAGGTGATCAATGATAGCTACACAGTGATGAAAAAGCCCTCTTTAAAAGAATGTGTCATAAAAAAAAGAAGAAAAAAATAGTTAGAGAAAAAGTAAAACATTCTTGATGAGATGAGATTTCTAGTGAAATAATTATTGAAGAGAAAGTTAAAAAAAATAAAGAGAAGAAGAGAATGGGTGATGAAGTCTGAAAGTGCAAAGCGTTTAGGGAAGTGTAAATCACTATCTTATAGTTTTCCTACCCGTCCCCTAGCTTACATTACAACCCATTAAAAGTTCTATTTGATTCTATTCAAGCATGCTTACTTAGTGAAGGTGTACATAATGGGCAAGCCTACGGTTCTTTGTGCATACATGAGAATTCTTTGTGAGTGTGAGAGTTGTTCTTTAATGCAAAGTCCTTAATTTATATTCAATCTTTTGAATTGAGTGTGTGGACTATTTCTTCATGTGAGGGCACTTGTTTCATAATAGATAGGAGATGTTATTAACTTTCTTTGAGAGAATAGGTGAGCAAATATGAATTTGAAGAGTTAGAGTCCTTCCTTGATGCTAGGAGGTTAAAAGTATGTTATTTATTTGTATATTTTGCATAATTATTTGAAAGTGTACATGATATTTTTTGGATGGTCTAAGTTATTTGTATCAACTAAAGCGATGGTCCTGTTTGAAATTTTTGATGAGCTTTAATGTTGCTCGAGGACGAGCAAAAGTTTAAGTGTGGGGTGGTGATGTGAGGCCAAAAATACATATTTTACCTCATATTTAATACTTTTATTTATCATTTTTTAGCATAAATATTATGGATTATGCTAAATTGTGTATTTTATTTGCAGAATTAAATTGGCGCGAAAATGAAAAGATTTGGAGCTCAAACGAATCAAAAGGAAAATTTATAGAAGAAAATTCAAGAAAGCAGCTTAATAGATTAAATTGAATATAATAATATATATTATTATATATACATATATGCCGTACAAATTGCAATTGAAATAGATGAAAACTGCCACGTGACACTATGTTGAAGGCATCACGACGTATAACAACAATCTTCGCTTGAAGCTGTCCAACTTTGTTCCGGATTTGGGTTTCCTAATTTATTTTAGATTCAATTATTTTAGTTGGGGTTTATTTATACACCTATAAATATTCCATAAAATTAGGTTTTACATAACTTTTGACTTAGAGAGAGACAGGAGCTGCCGTGAAGGCCGGAGAATTTTGGTTTCATCTTTTCTTTCCAATACTTTTTTTTGTACATTTATCTTTGAATGATTTGTGGTAATTTATTCGTGTCTATGTGGAGTTAAACTTCTTATTCTAAGATTATGGTAGTTAATAAGATGATTGTTTAGTCATTATTAATTTGAAATACTTGTTTATCATATTAGTTGTTCTTCAGAGTCTGACCAACTAGGGAGTAAATTAGTTATTCATTCTGGATTCAAGAGATGTTGGACTGAATAGAACACAGTAGCATAGGGAGCTTGTTCAACTAGTAAAGTAGATTGATTCGTATAAGGGAGACCCGTGACAACTACCCTTACACCTAACTTGGTTCAAAATACACGAAGATAACGTTAAAACACTTTTATTGGTCTTTCTATCCCCGCTCAATGATGTAGTTAGGTAGTCATCAACGGTAGGCTGACAGAGGCATGCAACCCTGTTCAGGTAATTTTAACCATGCGACTCAGTAACTAGATAATCAAATAATTTGATGAAATTGAGACTAAACATGATTATTAGCTAAACCATAATCTTAGTCCGATTCATTCATTAATTGTGTAGAAATATTTCTCATCTTGGTTAATTGTTCCCTTATTAAATAAATAATTAGAAATAATATAACTATGTAAATAAATAATCGACAAGTTCTTTGGGTTCGACATCCGGCTTCTGAAAAGAGCCATTATATTACTTGGATTGACCACGTACACTTGCGTGTGCTAGGAAGCAACAAGTTTTTGACAGCATTGCCGGATATTTACTTGTTCTTCTGTCATGCCCCAAAGTCCCGTTAGGGTGGACTGGCACCCGTTGCCGATGAGGCCTGGGAGAACCAACCTATATCTATGCGTTTTCTATACATATTATAAGGGGTTCCTACCTTTAACATGCATTAAAGCAGATAAACAGTGATAACAAACCAAAGGAAATGCATATGACTAGGCCGTTGGGGTCACAGTGTCTAAAGTACGAAACATGACTTCACTTTTCCTTTACATAGTCTACAAAGCCTCTAAATAAAGAAGAACATCTGATAAGGGTCGGCACAGGCCCCACCTCAACTAACTGTACAATATAAACATAAGCTCTAGACATATACAAAGCCCCGAAGCAACCTGGAGCTTGGTGACAGCAGCTGAATATCCTGTACTTCTACTGGGGAGATCTACTAGCACCTGTACCTGCAACATGAAATGCGGGTCTCCCGTAAGGGACGTCAGTACGAGATAATGTACTGAGTATGTAAGGCAGGGAACACTGTATGTGATATAAAATCTCAAGTGAAACTGTACACTAATGTAGCATAAGAGATCACCTTTAGTTATACTGTGGAATCATGTACTTTAAATTCTTTATATTACTTTACCTTTACTGTATAATCTGTGCACAGCTGTAAAACAAATGACCAATTGATCAGTGGTGAAACTGTATCGGGTTAGTCCTTGGCTAGGTTATACTCAACCCCTCGGGCCACCACCCCCCCCCTTGATAGGATCGTCCCCTGGCTAGGTTATCCTCAACCCCTCGGGGCTACCACCTACCAGAACTGTATACTTTATCATTCAATTACCTTTGAGATGATTCTTTTGGTGGCCATAATATTGGAGCTGTAAGACTGTATATGTATCATATGATATGTGGATGATCATACAAAACAATATGATAATGAAAAGAGTACACTACACGACTGATGAAATGCATATGAAATGGAATAACTCGTGAACTTTATTTTGTAGCAGGAACTCATGTAACTTGGTATTCATGTATATATGCAGATTTGAAGATGACTATATATGGAAACATGTAAACATAT
>JAPFFP010000088.1:172762-201524 GCA_026153255.1 Solanum medicagineum | reverse complement strand
TACATTTCATTTTGTCATATCTAGTCTTTCTGCTTATGGGTTTTGAGCCGAGGGTTTTAGGAAACAACCTCTCTACTCCTATGAGGTAGCGGTAAGGTCTGTATACAATCTACCCTCCCCAGACCCCACTTGTGGGATATCACTGGGTATGTTGTTGTTGTTGTTGTTGAATTATACATGTATTAAGATAAATTTATATGGCTATAAATGGTAGATAATTTTTAACTATGTATGTTTAGGTAAGTTTTCCGTATTAATAATTCTAAAGCACAAATCAAAAATCAAATCAATACTAATACTAGCAAACAAAAATAAATTAATCCAACTCTAAGAGTGATAATAATAATAATGAATATTTGTTCTTTCGTTTTACATTGATTTAGATAATTAAAATACATAACCTAATTTTAATCTTTTTTAAATGTTTACTTATGTAATTAATAAGTACTTATTACACTTATTTTATCATGATTTAGTACTTTAAAGTTATGATATTTTTTATATGGCTTCTTTAGCATGATTAGTACTTTAAAATTAGGATTATCTTCATTATGACTTATTTATTTGCTATATTTATTTTATGCGATCTCATTATTATTTTTTGTTGAATATATTTGTGTCTTCACTAATATCATATTTTGTGTTTTTTAAAAAAACATACTATATTTGTATTTTGGTAGGACTAAAAAAATATTTGAATTATAAATTAATTGTATATTTTTATAAAAACAAATTTCAAAATATCCGAAAAAACTCGAAAACACGATAATTTCAAAAAAAATCCAAAATTTTGAAGAAAAGAAACCCGAAAAATCCGAAGACCCGAAAAACCCGAAAAAATTCGAGGTTGAAAAACGCAAGTTTTATTAGTTTGGTTTGATTTATATAGTAAAAAAAATCCAATACAAATGGTTTGGTTTGATATTTAAAAAATATGAACCAACCCGGTCATGAACATTTCTAGTGTAAACATAAATAATTTATTTCATTTTACTATTATTTACTGTCTTTTTTATTTTAAAAGTAGATGATCTGTCTTTATCAAGTTAAAAAGTGATATTTCGTGAGTGATCAAGTTATTAAAATAATAATTATTTGTCCTCAAATAATTCAAGTGAGAAAATAACAAATATGATAATAAATTATTTTTTCTCCAAGCTAGTTAGAAGACCAAAAAAAAAAATATTGAGCGGCAATTTACCTATCTTGGCCAAATTACATGAAGTAGAAAGTTCTATAATAATTCAAGAATATAATTAAAAATAAGTTTTTTCTAAAATTTTAAACCAAAATAAAAAAAATTAAGTAAAAAATAATAAATTAAATACTAAATAAAAAATAGTTCATTCATTATTAATCTCTATATTATTAATGATATATATTCATCTCCCAACCAAAGGATCCTTCAGTGCCTTATAATTAAGAAGAGATGCAATAGCTGTCATAAAGTTGGTATATTAAGCTATTGTGATGGTTAAGTGAAGTACAAATGTACAATTAATTGCCCACATTATATCACCATTGATAACTTTTTTTTATTTAATTTCATGTGAAAGGGAAAAATTCTACTTTCTCCCGCCCCACGAATGAGACAAAAAAGTCAATAGTTAAAAAATACATTTCTCATTTTGCGGCTTCTGAAATTAAAAAAAATCACATCACTTCTCATGAGTGCTTGATCATCAAATTGTAAATTAGTCTACTTAGTAAAGGTTAAAGAAAAATATACGATAAATAGATTTGATTTGGTCATGTAACTTAAAGAAAATAATTTTTTTTTATAATGGTGTGATTTTAAATTAAAGTTCTATTAAATATATCAAAATACTTTTTAATTTTATTACTAGAAATATGTTACTTGACAAACTGAAATTAATATGTTGACTAAAAAAAATGGATTATTCTTTTCTAATCAGACTAAAAAGGAAATGAGGTTATTCTTTGATGGAGTAGTTACTTCGTCTCAATTATGTGACATCTTTTGATTTAAGATATTATTAAAAAAATTGGTATTTATAGTCTAAAGTAATTTTTAATCATTATGCGGTTATAAATTATTTCGATTTGGATAAAAAGAAATTCTAATTTTGAATTATCTATATGTCACGCCCCGGGAGGATAGCCTAAACGTAACCGACACTCAGAGACTAGTCCCCAAGCAAATTATTTGGCCTCATCACATTCATTCAATCAATAAACTCAAGACAATCAGCGGAAGACTAAGGAAAGTAATGGGCACATCTCATCTAATATCAAAATAATATCAATAAATAAAAGTCCTAGTAGGAAGAGCTAGCTCAACAAGTCTTAACATCAACATTCGACTCTAGTCTATTAAGCCTCTATCACTATCAAGTTGCGCCAATGACAAACCCATGACTACCTCAAAATAAAGGAAAGCTAATCAAAGATAACTCTAAAAGCAAGGTGAAAATAAATGTAATGATTCCTCCAAAGTAGGAGAGGCTCACCAATCAGCTGAACGTCTTAGACCCTCAACGATGCGCCTGTTGACGATCTCTAATCCATATATCTGCATCACAAAATGATGCAGCTCTGAGTGCGACAGTAAGTGGAATGCACGGTATGTAATATAGCAGAATAAAACAGAAACATGTAGAATATATGGAACAACATCAACTCAGAATAATAACCAATCAAAATGTCAAATGTCTATTTAAAGCAAGAATAAAGAGTAGACAAGTGACTCATCAACCAACTCAACTCAACTCAAGGGAAATCAACTCAACATTATAGTACTATCAGTGTGGTACCTATCTGGGAGTTTCTCGGACCTACAACCATCACCTATGAGCTGGTGATGATACAATGAAGCGATATCGTTGCGGCATCCGCCCAGTACCTTGCCGGGGTGAAAGGGCGTGGCATCTATGAATCCATAATAACATCAAGTCCTCTTTTGGGACTAAGGAAACATCCATTTTCACGGTCCAATCCTCTCCTACGTTGGACACGTAGTTATGAGTGCGAGTGAGACTCACTCTTACTCATTTAGGTGCTCAATACTCCTTCCAGGACTCAATATGCTCATAAACATCAAACATCAAGATTTCTCATCATTTAGTCTCCTTTGGACAAAGAACATCTACTCATCTCATCAGGCATCAACTCAATGGATTAAGAATATTCTTTTAAGATTAAGTTCAACCTCTTTAAGACACTAAGGAAACCAATCTCACCAACATCGTCATCAACACTCTCAATTCAAGACCACAACCATAACAACAGGCACATTTATATCATCAAGTCTCCAGACTCATCCCCTAAGCTCATTCTTGCAATCTTTAACCAAGTAGCATATAAAGTTGTGTAAAATACTTCATAATAAAACATGTATGCAATAAAATTTAGTTTGTGATGGTCATCAACATGAAAATACATGTAAGTAATATAGTTTTCAAGAATTTAATCAAGATAATACTTCAAGAATCATGTATACAGACTCATGGACTCTCACTCATCTATGAACATGTCACGCCACGAGCCTACACCTTGGACGTGGCCGGCACTCGAAAATCATTTTTAGTCCCAAGCGAATCACTTGGCCTGGCTAACTTACTCATTGGAAGACAATAATACTAAAATGGGCTAGAATAGGCTCAGAGTTTATGAAACTTAAAATAAAATAGTAAAATATACAACTTGATTAAAAAACTTTTGAAGAAATAACTTGATATAGTATCTTTCTACTCTACGAAGCCTCTAAAGTACTGACTCTGAGATAAGGTACGGAGAGGGTCATAGGTACCTCAATAACAATAAATATAGTTAAACAAAACTCCTGAGCTCCTATGGATGCTAAGAGGTCTCACCGACTGCTGATGGGGACTGTCCTTGAGCATCTGCTAACATAGACACCTACAACTGCATCATGATACGATGCAGGGCCAAAGGCGTCAGTACGTGGAATGTACGGTATGTAAGATGGTCAAAACGTAATAAAGATAGAATACTTACTTTAAAACTGCACCTGGAGATAGCTTAATTAACAAAATATATCATGCATATGAAATATATACATTTACATTCTTAAACTTGTCAAAAGTGCAACTCAACATAAAAGAAACACTTACGTTAATGCATAAATGAGTATAGCTAAAATATATGTAGAATATGGTGCTCAAAACTTGGCTCTGTACTTGGCTCAACTCAACAAAATATGCATCATAAATAAAGAAATACTTTAAGAAAGAAATGCTAAATTGCAGTGTGTATTATAGGCTTTACTTCTTGGAGAGTTTCTCTAACCGATAACCATCACGATGAGCTTCGTGATGATACAACGTCTTGCCCATGCTGCTAGAGTCATCCCATACTTTATCGGGGTAGGGAACGAAGAACTAGGGGAGTGGATCCATCCCAAAACTGGGTCATCTTAGTGACTAACGAGGAATGTACCTTGGTACAATCCTATCCTATGTTGGCTACAAGTTTATGAATTCGAGTAATTTATTCTACTCTCGCCTATATCGGTGCTCAATGCTACTCTCAAGACACTTTTATATAGCTCATAATTGTAAAGAATATTAATTCGCAAAATCTGATCTTTCGGGGACTTAGCCCAACTTTAACTTTTCTTAAACTTTTCTCAACTTGTCTTAAACTTTTCTTTATCTCGAAAATACTATTGTTACAAGTGTCTCAAAACATAACTTTATTACTCAGCTATCTTTCAAACACGAAGCTTGAAATACTTCTTAAATCTTAGCTTAAAAGGTACTCATACTAGTCTTTATTTTCTTGAAATTGTAACAAGATTTTCAAGAAACGTCAACAACAGTGAATTTTGTTCATACCTAAGTATAACTTTGATAACCATACTTTAATTAAATAATATAGAAATCAAGAATCGACATATTCGTCAAGAACCTATATGTACCATGGAAATTAACATACTTCACAAAATTTACATGAATTTAACCTCAATTAGAGCTTGAAAGTTCTTGGTTGAAACTAACTTAAAATTTCTAAAATATTCTCAAAATCATAGTTTTAGGGTGGCCTTACATACCTAAAAAGAGAATTGATGGAGAATTGGAGAAATTTTTGAGCCCTACTACGTTCTTGATTTTTCCTTATGCTTGACTTTTCTTGAGAGGGTTTCTTTGAAGGAATGAAAGTGGATTTCTGCGATTAGAATGTAATTTATACTTAAAGCCGACTAATTTAGGATTATGGGGCATGAAAAAGGTCAAAACTACCCTTCCCAAATAAAAGAAGAAAAAAAGTTCATTTTTGTACTAGTACGCATTGCGCATCAATGTTAAAATACTGGATTTCACAAATTTTCAACCTTTGTAGAATTCTTGAAAAAAATAAGTATGATTCCACGTCCTCTCCGCGTCGCGAAAGAGGCGAGGTAAGCTCACTGGTTTTTATTTTCTTTGAAAAAGTAATTCGTGTTTTTCATGTTAAAGTCGAGTCGAGACCATTTCTCAACTCAGTTTTTCGCACTGATCACAAATCCAGTTCAAATTTGCAAACGGAGCATGGGAAGACGCATTACGCATAAGATCAATTCTAGGGGTAGTTTGGTCAATTCACTGGGTGTTACAATATCTCTCCCTTGGGATCATTCGTCCTCGAATGATAAGGATGTTGTGGTAATGAGGCACGAATAAACTCAAGACTCGTGGTGATACTCAATAACTCAAACTCTCAATCCCCTCATCGACCTTAATAGTCTCTATTCGGACTTAAGAATATACACATCAAGAACTTAATTACGGAAATACTCCAAATCATGGGTGAAACTGACTCAAGAGTGGAAAACTCAACCCCACCAACTTAAGTGTATAACTCTTACTCAATATCTATCTTACCACCTCCTCCTCTTCTATTCGGGCCTACTTCTAAGCCTCAATGTGCTTTTCACGAGATAATCATATTCATAAAAAGTCAATCCTCAATATTCATTCTCTAAACTTCCACGGGGCTTTCGTTAAAGATCACTAGTCCTCTTTACTACTATGCTCTTTTCCTCGAGTTCTACCTGTCATTAAATGAAGCTTACGACCCTCAGCATCACCTAAATCTATTTCATACTCCCATCTTCTTCAAGTCTAACTCAAGGTCATAAAGTGCTACCCGCAGGATGATCATACAAATGCTAATATAACCCATGAGGACTGTGTGCTGCACTTTACTAGAGACTTGGTTACAAATATTACCATCCCCACACATTTATTCCTCACTTAGTGACGATTATGCCTTCGAGCTTATCATCCTAATCACTCCATAGCTTCTTAGAGTTGAACATTACTTAGAATCCTTCAAACTTATGCTAGAACCTCTACACCCACAATCTCCTTAACTCTTATTAGGAGGCATGCCAATCTACCCTTACCTGAGTGTTACATACTACTAGGTCTCATCTCTATTTGTAACCTTAAATGGAATAAGCGTACTATAATCGTCACCCATTCCTTTTCATCTGACGCAGCTCATAAACTATCATCATCACTATCAATACCAAGGATAGCATTTCTAGGAGGGCTTAGAGTATAATACCGTAAGCATGATACTTTCAGGAAATTCGATATGAGGACATTCATAACATGATGTGATGCCACTAGGGCTCACCACAAGTGTATGGAACTGTATATACTGAAAAGCTCAAGTCTTGTCTTAGGTAACCAAAAGGCTGGAAACCATTAGTTCATGAGATAAGATCAGAGTTGCTAAATGAAATTATCACTTCTCACTCTAAAAGTTGAACATGAACACATATCAACATAGAGTGAATGAGTCGAAATCATGGGCACAGTGCCCTTACATGATATAGGAATAAAGTGTCATAATGGTAAAGTATAAGGAATAAAAGATATGAAAGCATTGACGCCTCATTCTGATCAACTTGCCACTATCAAAAGCTCAAGGTCTACTTTGGATCATTATCTACACATCTTCCCCTTAGCTCAAAGGTCACCTCTCTAGGCCTGTGGACTAATTCTCTTCACTATGCCATAGGTACAACCCTCTAAACGATTGGAGCACCACTATGTACAGAATGCTTATATCCTCCTGTTACTTACTACTCAAGGTTGTGAAACTACTGCTAAAACATTCTTCCGAGGTACCATATTCTAACCTTCTTCTATCTGTGTAAGCATCTTCAATCTCTTGCTACTCATTGGCATAACATCCGCTTTCTAGGACTTATGATCTAATATCTTCCTTTTTGGTCTGTTGGCACTCATCTTCTATGTTCTCTTACATTGGACTGAAGAGAGTCTGAACTACAACAAAGATCTCCTCATTATCTATGACAATCCTCCTTGGACTCAACTCTTAAGGGTTGAAGATAAGGTCTATATTAGCTTACTCCACCTTGACAACTACATTATACCATCTAGATTGTTGTAGCAGTCATAACTTGGAGCTTTATATAGCTTTACTCTATCCTGGCTACACCTCTTAAGCCTTTTGCTATCTCACGAGCTATCCTCCATTCACTATTCCTACCAAGGGAAACCTACACCATGCTCATTCATAACATTCCTGGAAGGTCAACATCCTAATCCCGAACATGCACCATGGGAAGCTTCTTAGAGTAATTCCCCGATACGGACTATCACTATCACCTGTTATCTCCCTTTTCACATGACTACTCATGATTTAAGCTTATTGTCTAGTACTAACATGGGCATTACACTCTTTTGTCCTATCACACCTCCTCATAACTACTAGGTAAATTTTTAGAAACCTAGGCCCTCAGAAACCTCATAGCAAATACTCAGTCAACATACCTCACACTTATAGACTGTCTTGGATATACATCTTAGGCCCTCTTCTTGTCCAATGACTTAGCCTCAATTCACTATCTTCATCTAAGGATCACATGTAATGTTCTCGTAACATCATACTTCTTTCAAGTCAATAGCTTAATTTCTCGCTAATGCTATGTCAACCCCATTAGACCAAACCTCCAACTAATGGTGTCACTCTCATCCTACTTTACCCCCTTCACATGATACTCACTAAAGGTTCAAGCTTAAGGTTCAATACTAAACACGTGCACCCACACTTCTCCTACACATATATATACTTTAGTAACTCTAAACTTCCAGGTAAGGTCAAAATTGTTAGATGACTAAGCCTCATAGTAAGAATCAATTCTCCAACTCATGGTCTGTCTAAGGATAACCTATTATCACTCTCCTTTTTCATAAGTTAGATAATAACCACTCATCCATTATACCTCCTTACTTAGTTAAGCTCATAACTCTATAAATCTCACATGACTCTTCTTTTCACAATCATGGGTCTAGTTTACATTTACTACTTTATGCCCTCTGTTCTCATTTTCAATACATATATTAATCATTACTAACACAATACTACTTCAACCTCAACTCCTTTTATATTCGAGCGTCCACCATCTTATACGAACTAACAACTCTTTTCTACCTTATCATGGAGGCTAGAAATTATTAACTCTCCTTTAACCCAACTTAGAAGGGTCTCAGATTTTCACCACACGACTCTTAGCTACCAGCTTCAAGAAATTTCTATTCTCACTCTTCATGATTCCTACATCTTTTCTAGCTATTGGAATATTCCATCACATGGTCTATAAAGGACTCCAATCCCTTTCTCTCAAGGGGAGAGGATACTACTAATTATTAGAGGCATATCTTAACATAGTCTGAAAAACATCATATCTTGCTCTAACTCAAATGCACGATTCATATAAATAAGAGTGCAATATCATGGATCGACAATCCAAGCACACTAGTTGGCTCATCTCAATCCTAGTGTAGCCTCTTTGCTTTCTGAATACTTCATCTAAAGGGAACTCAACAATAAGGATCTGAGATTTTCTATTCCAACCACCTCAATTATGAGAGATATTTGAATAGATCTAGAAACCGCACGGATATATACAAATTTCATTAGAAAGTAACTTTATCGCACGATCTAGAGTATGAAAGAAGGGACACTTTTCATAGATGTCAATTGTCTCGCATCTATAGAAGTGAGGCCCTCACAACCATAAATAAGACTCTACAGACACGACATCGTAGACACCCTAGGACACCTAATCTCTGCGCTCTGATACCAAGTTTGTCACACCCTGAGCATACACCCTGGACGTGGCCGGCACTCGAAAACCATTTCTGGTCCCAAGTCAACCACTTGGCTTGGCTAACTTACTTAGCAGAAGACAATAATACTGAAATGGGCTAAAATAGGCTCAAACTTTATGAAACTTAAAATAAAATAGTAAGGTATACAACTTGACCAAAAATCTTTTGAAGAAATAACTTGATACAGTATCTTTCTATTTTATGAAACCTCTAAAGTACTAACTCTGAAATAAGGCACCGAAGAGGCTCATAGGTACCTCAACAACAATAAATACAGTTAAATAAAACTCCTGAGCTCCTCTGGATGCTAAGAGGCCTCACCGACCGCTGATGAGCACTGTCCTACTAAGCATCTGCTAACATAGACACCTACAACTGCATCATGATACGATGCAGTGCCAAAGGCGTCAGTACGTGAAATGTACAGTATGTAAGATGGCCAAAACGTAATAAAGATAGAATACTTACTTTAAAACTCCACTTGGAGATAGCTTAATTAACAAAATATATCATGCATATGAAATATATACATTTACATTCTTAAACTCAACTCAACATAAAAGAAACACTTACTTAACACATAAATGAGCATAGCTAAAATATATGTAGAATATGATGCTCAAAACTTGGCTTTGTACTTGGCTCAACTAACCTAAATATGCATCATAAATAAAGAAATACTTTAAGAAAGAAATGCTAAATCTCAGTGCGTAAAATCATAGGGTTTACTTCTTCGGGAGTTTCTCTAACCGACAACCATCACTATGAGCTTCGTGATGATACAGCATTTTGCCCAAGCTGCCATAGCCATCCTGTACTTTGCCGGGGTAGGGGACGAAGAACTAGGGGAGTGGATCCACCCCAAAACTGGACCATCTCAGTGGCTAACAAGGAATGTAGCTTAGTATAATCCTATCCTATACTTGCTACATAGTTTATGAGTTCGAGTAATTTATTTTACTCTCGCCATATCGGTGCTCAATATTACACCCAAAACACTTTTATATAGATCATAACTGTAAAGAATATGATTCTCAAAATCTGATCTTTCGGGGACTTCGCTTTAACTTTTCTTAAACTTTTCTCAACTTGTGTGAAAATTTTCTTTATCTGAAAATACTGTTGTTACAAGTGTCTCAAAACATAACTTTATTACTAAACTATCTTTCAAATACGAAGCTTGAAATACTTCTTAAAACTTAGCTTAAAAGCTACTCATACTAGTTTTCATTTCTTGAAATAGTAACAAGATTTTCAAGAAACCCCAATAACAATGAATCTTGTTCATACTTGAGTATAACTTTGATAACCATACTTTAATTAAATAATATAGAAATCAAGAATCGACATATTCGTCAAGAATCTATATGACAAATAGAAATTAACATACTTCACAAAATATGCATGAATTTAAGCTCAATTAGAACTTGAAAGTTCTTGGTTGAAACTAACTTAAAATTTCTAAAATATTCTTATAGTTTTAGGGTGGTCTTACATACCTGAAAAAAGAATTTTTTGAGAATTGGAGAAATTTTTTTAGCCCTACTACGTTCTTGATTTTTCCTTACGCTTGACTTTTCTTGGGAGGGTTTCTTTGAAGGACTGAAAGTGGGTCTTCTGCATTTAGGATGTAATTTATACTTACAACCGACTAATTTAGGATTATTGGGTGTGGGAAAGGTCAAAACTACCCATCACAAATAAAAGAAGAAAAAAAGTTCATTTTTGTACTGGTGCGCTCGCGCATCAGTGTTAAAATACTAGTTTTCGCAAATTTTCAACCTTCGTCGAATTCTTGGAAAAAATAAAGTGTGATTCCAAGTCCTCTCCGCATCATCGGAGGGGCGCAGAAAGCTCACTGTTTTTTATTTTCTTTGAAAAAACTAATTCGCATTTTTTTGCGTTAAAATCGAGTCAAGACCATTTTCTGACTCAGTTTTTTGCACTGATCGCAAATCCGATCTCAGATTTGGAAACAAAGCATGGGAAGACGCATTACGCACAAGGTCAATTTTAGGGGTAATTTGGTCAATTCATTGGGTGTTACAGAACATCTATGGGGCATATGGGAGAACAATCCCATGTTTTTAGTCTAGTCTTGCATACTTGGAAAGTTGATATTACAATTGAAGTTTGATGAATACTAGCTTTCTTGGAGAAAATCCTCGATTTTGATAGTTCTTTTAGAGTGGAAGAACTTGGAAATACATTGTCGAACGGCTTCTCTTTGATTCTTGAATGCTTTACTCAAAATCTTTAGACTTCTTGATTAAGAACCCTAATTCTTGAAAAAGAAAAATCCTTTCTTGGGATTCTTGAATTCATTTTCTTGGAACCCAAGGTTATGATTTAAGATTCTATTAGAGATTCATGGATAAAGAAATTTAGATTGGGTACCTTGAAATTTATGAAGAATAACTTACCTTGATGATTAATCTTGAAAGTTAATCTTAACTTGACGATTCTTGAGCATTTATGTTTAGGAGTAAAGGAGAGAGAGGGTTTTTAATTATCAAAACTGACGTTTTATGCGTTTTGGGACCTTAAATAGACCCTCAATGGTTTTATGATGAAAATACCCTCCAAATAAAAAGAAAAAAACGTCATTAGCTTATCCAATAAGGGTGCGTGTTAGGTTCGTGACGCGGAGCTGTCGCCGACCTTCAGACAGCTCTGCACCCCTTCACTAAAATGGTCATAATTTTCTACTCCGAACTCTGATTAAGCTGAAATTAGATGTGTTGGAAAGCTAGTTCAAATATCATCAATTTCATATATTATGAGTTACCTAACTAATTATATGTTAGGCGATATGTTCATTTGAAGTTGACCCTTCTATCAACTCACACGAAAACTTAGTAGAAATTCTTTGGACTTGGCTTAATATAAAAGATCTCTTATATTCATTTATTAAACTTAGGAGGGATTGGTAAAGGTCTGAAATACCCCTCACAAAATAAAAAAAATCCATTTCAAAATTTACACAGGTCCGCGATGCGCTCCAGGCGCGGATCGGTGTATTTTCTTTCCAAAAATTCTCCGAACGAGTTTCCCAATTCCCGTCAAAATTTTTTTAAAACATTAAGGTGTAGGTATGCACCCAAGGAGCATTGCGTCCCTGACGCAAACCCTAAATGACTCAGTTTTTGGATCCAAAAATATTTTTCAATCCGTTTACTCTAAAAATCGAACGAAATCATTTTCCGACTCAATTTTTCCTGCTAATTGCAAATCTGGTCTCGGATTAGCAAACAGAACATGGAAAGATATGTTACGCGCATGTCTCTCCTCTAGGAGTATTTTAGTAATTTTACCAAGTATTACATTATCTCCCCCTTGAGATCATTGTCCTCGAATGATGAGTGGAGATGGACATCAAGGCACGAATAACAATCGAAAGCTCCTCTCAATAATCACTCATTCAATCAAACTTTCAACTCCTCGTCGATCTTAACCGTCTTTATTCAGACTCAAGAATATATACATCAAGAACTTAATTTCTCAAATACTCCAACTCGTGGGTGAACATCGACTCAAGAGTAGAAAACTCAACTCGTTAGAGGGCATCATCATCTGCAGCTCATAACTCTCATCGAGGCCTAAGCTTTACTGCATACTCTTACCAAGGTCAAGCCTAATTAAAGGTCACCTTATGCTACCTCATAAGTTAGTCACAATCCTACAATCTATCCCATAAGGTTCTCATTTTATACCTTAGACATCCTCACCGACAGGAACGAAGGGGACACCAGAACTTAAGCAATTTGAATCCTTCAAACACCTCATCAATCAATTGTTCAGGCTCAAGAAGAAGGTCATCAACTCTAATCGAGAATGGGACCATCGTGATATGTAAGATGCTATGGACACTCTCGAGCTCAACTCCCCAGCTCAATTGTACTCCCTTTCATGGCACTCTAGTCCATCAACTTAATTTTATAGCTCTTATTCATATTTCCATCTAACCACCTCCTCTTCTTCTATTCAAGCCTATTTCTAAGCCTCAAGGTGCTATTCACAAGATGATCATAGTCATATAAAGCTAACCCTCAATACTCAACTCTAAACTTGCACAGGGACTTCTATTAAAAGATCACTAGTCCTTTTCACTACTTCACTATTCTTTCTCAAACCCTTATTATGAAGTCTTCACTAATCTATCATCAATACTCGTAGAACACAACCACGAATTCAAGCCTATCACTCTAACCACTTCAACTATACCTTAGAATTTTAAAGGCTACTTAGCACTTCAACCTCCACCATTCAATGAGTTCTCACTCAAAGTCACACGAACATACTCTTACCTATGTATTGCTCATTATAAGGTTTCATCACTTTCCTCCTTCCTATCTATATCCCTACATGACACAAGGTTAACATCAATATCATAATAAGGATACACTCACTCCTCCTCATCTACCCTCACTCTCAGTCTACTACTATCAGCATCACAATTGGACCTAGAGAAACTCACTATCTCTCCCTTTGATGAAACCCCCAAACTACTACCTCTCCATGTAAAATAAGCATAAATACCATCAAGAACTCAATTCCTCATATATTCGAATACTCATTCTCAAGAACAGACTTCGAACACAATATCTGGAGTTTAAACTTTATCTTCAACATCATTATCAGGCACAAAAACTATCAAGGACTTGCATACTCAAGTACGCAGACGCTAAAAAGGAACAGCAACTCAAAGATAGGAACTCAAACTCCATTATCACAATTCTCAGAAGCACTCATTCTCTCCCATCACCCATAACTCGTCTACTATCGTCAATACTTCTATCAAGACTGGAAAGCTAGATTACTCAAAGGGCTTGGAACGAAAGATCCTTAACACGACTCAATCAAGAAATCTTATCTGAGAACATTAGTAATAAAGTACAATCTCTCTCGTCGATCAAGACTCACAGGTTCGCGAAACTATACACAGTGTAAAACTCAGGTCACATCTCATTCAACATAAGACTGAAAAACTCTTGGATCTATGGGGTAAGATCAAGATTAATGAATGAATTCATCATTTCTCATACTCGAAACTCAACATAAACGGGAATCAACATGATATGCGTGGGACTAGGCCATAGGTATGGCAGTCATACACCAGAAGGGAATAGAGTATCATCTCAACTGAAGGGTAAAGATCGTATGGGATGGAAGAGAATTGATATCTCATCTTGATCAGCCCATCACTATCGAAGACTCAAGATCTATCTGGTTTACCACCTCGTCATCTCCCCCGTAGCTCTCAAGGTACTTTCTCTAAATTTGGGAATCAATTTCCTTTATTAGGCTATAAGCATATACCTCCACACGGTCAAGGAATCATTATCCACAGGAATATCTTAACTGTTTTGTTATGCTATAGTCACATACATATAACTAGACACTCAAACTCTTTTCAACGATACCATTCTTAGCTCCTTCATTTCTCTATGAAAATCTCTCTATATTTGTTATTTTTATGGTGTACATAACCACTTTCCACAACTCTTGCAATCTAACCTCCTCTTTTTGCCAGCATACTCCCAACTCTTGTGCCCCCTCCCCCCTCCCCCCCATAAACTCATTGTATAAGATTTAGACTATCATGAAAAACTCATCATCATCTATCCGTAAGCCCCAATCGACTTAGCTACTTGTGACGACAAAGATTACTGACATTAGCCTACTCCACATCAACAACTCAAATATACTATGTAGATTCGTATAGAAGTCATAACATAGAGCTTCACACACTTTTACATAATCATGGATACATATCTCAAGCCTGTTCTTATCTATTGGGTTATTCTCGTCTCACTCGTCTTACCTAAGGGTCTCTTGTACCCTGCCCATAGAATCACTTCCTCACAAATCAACATCTTCTTCTCGAACATACACTAGGGCAATCCTCTTAGAGCAAATCTCCAACTAAGGCTTTCACTCTCACAATTTTATCTCCTCTTTAACACTACTTCTCAACATTTCAAGCTTAGGGATTATTGCTACCATTTGCATCACACACTTCCCTCGTATTATACCAACCTATACCTACTAGGTAACTATTTAGGAATATAGGCCTACTAAAGTCTCAAAACGAATACTCAATCCACATCCTCTATTCACAACTCATGTACCATTTACCCATCTAGTATACCTCACCTTATTATTTAGCTAAGCTTATCACTATATAATATTATGATACTCTCACATCGAAATCATAAGCCTAGTTTAGGTCTATTACCTCTGAAGTACTCTGTTTCCCTATCTATACTTCACCCTCGCTAAAAGATTATCAAAATACATCAACATAGACCTCCTTCTAGTTTTAGCGTGCCCTAACACATTCTGACTCTAACTATCTCTCTCTATACCTCATCATGACAATCATAGGACACTCACCACTTTTTCATCCAACTTGGGGAAATCGACTCATCACCTTTACTTACCTAATAGGTACATAACTCTAACTACAAGCCTCAATTAGCCATCACTCTTGCTATCTCGTCCATTTCTTCCATCATCATCCTTCTAACTCTGGGATAATTCAATTCTACGCAGGGTTTATAAGACCTCACATCTCACTCTTAGGTGGTAACATTAAACTTTTTAGAGACATAAGTTCTCTCTCGTGGGTAACATCAGAAGCAAGTTTTGAAGAAAAGGGTCTGGGTACCTCTAGAGCTAACTCAAATGCACGATTCATATGAGTAATAGTGCACTCTTTCTAGTCACTCAACTTAGAACACTAGTCGGCTTCTCTCAAGCCTACTGTAGTCTCTCTACCATTCTGATTTCTTTATCGCAGAGGATCTCATTTGTAAGAGTGTGAACATTATTATCTCTATCACCTCATGGATGAGGCATAGTCGAAAGGTTTTAGAGCATCACATGAATCATCGTAGATTTCTTAAGAAATAGCTCTATCGCACAATTCAGAATTTGAAAGAAAAGAAATTTTTCCTAATGTCCCATAGCCTCCCTATTATGGATATGGCATGCTTCACACCAATAATAAGGACTCTACTAGACACAGCTTCATAGACTCCCTAGGACACTTGAACTCTGTGCTCTGATACCAAGCTTCTTACACCCCGGGAGGGTACCCTAGACATAATAGGCACTCAGAGACTATAGCTAGTCCCCAAGCGAACCACTTGACCTCATCACATTCATTTAATCAATAAACACAAGACATTCAGCGAAAGACTAAGGAAAGTAATGGACACATCTCATCTAGACTCAAAATAATATTAATAAATAAAAGGGCTAGTAGTAACATTAGACTCTATTCTATGAAGCCTCTATCACTACCAAGTGGTGTCAATGACAGACCCATGGCTACCTCAAAATAAAGTAAAGTTAATCAAAGCTAACTCTGAAAACAAGATGAAAATAAATGTAATAATTCTTCCGAAGTAGGGAAGGCTCACCAATCCGCTGAATGTCTTAGACCCTCAACGATGCGTCTATTGACAATACCTAATCCATATACCTGCATCATGAAATGATGCAGCACTGAGTAACGTCATTACGTGGAATGTACAGTATGTGAAATAGCTGAATGAAACAGAAACAGGTAGAATAATATGGAACAACATCAACTCAGAATGATAACCAATTAAATGTTAAATATCTATCTAAAGCAAGAATAAAGAGTAGACAAGTGACCCATCAACCAACTCAACTCAACTCAAGGGAACTCAACTCAATGAAACTCAACTCAACATTAGAGTACTATCAGTGTGGGACCTATCTGGGAGTCTCTCAGACCTACAACTATCATTGATAAGCCAGGGATGATACAACGAAGCGATGTCATTGCGGCATCCACCCAGTACCTTGTCGGGGTGAAAAGGCGTGGCATCTATGGATCCATAATAACATCAAGTCCTCTTTTGGGACAAAGGAAACATCCGTTTTCACGGTTTAATTCTCTCCTACGCTGGCCACATAGTTATCAGTGCTAGTGGGATTCACTCTTACTCATTTCGGTGCTCAACACTCCTCCCAGGACTCAATATGCTCATAAACATCAAACATCAAGATTTTGTCATCATTTAGTCTCTTTTGGACAAAGAACTTCAACTCATCTCATCAACCATCAAATCAATGGATTAAGAACATTCTTTTAAGATTAAGTTCAACCTCTTTAAGACTCTAAGGACATCAATCTCATCAACATCATTATCAACACTCTCAATTCAGGACCACAACCATAATAACAGGCTCATTTATATCATCAAGGTTGTAGACTCATCCCCTAAGCTCATTCTTGCAATCTGTAGCATATAAAAATTGTGTAAAATACTTCATAATAAAACATGTGTGTAGTAAAATTTAGTTTGTGATGATCATCAACATGAAAATACATGTAAGTAATATAGTTTTCAAGAATTTAATCAAGATAATAATTCAAGAATCATGTATGGGGAATCATGGACTCTCGGTCATCTATGACCATCTATGGGGTTCATGGAAGAACAATCTCATGATTTTAGTTTAGCCTTACATACCTGAAAAGTTGATTTTACAATCAAAGTTTGATGAATACTAGCTTTCTTGGAGAAAATCCTCGATCTCGGTAGTTCTTTCAGAGTGGAAGAACTTCTTTGATTCTTGAATTCTTGACTTAGAATCTTTAAAGTTCTTGATGAAGAACCCTAACTCTTGAAAAAGAAGAATCAAGAAATTCTTTCTTGGGATTCTTGAATTTGTTTTCTTAAAACCCTCAGTTATGATTTAAGATCCTATTAAAGATTCATGAATGGATAAAAAAATTTAGACTTGGTAGCTTGAAATTTATGAAGAATAACTTACCTTGATGATGAATCTTGAAAGCTAATCCTAACTTGATGATTCTCTTGATGATTCTTGAGCGTTTATATTTAGGAGTAAAGGAGAGGGTTTTTAATTATGAAAACTGACGTTTTATGCGTTTTGGGACCTTAAATATACCCTCAAAAGTTTTAGGATGAAAATACCCTCAAAATAAAAAAAAAAACGTCATTAGCTTATCCAGTAAGGGTCCGCATTAGGTCCACGATGCGGAGCTGTCGCGGACCTTCAGACAGCTTTGCACCCCTTCACTAAAATTGTCATAGTTTTCTACTCCGAACTATGATTAAGGCGAAATTAGATGCGTTGGAAAGTTAATTCAAATATTTTCGATTTGATATATTATGTATTTCCTAACTCATTATACTTTAGGAGATATGGTCATTTAAAGTTGATCTTCCTATCAACTTCTACGAATATTTAGTCAGTAGAAATTCTTTGGACTTGGCTTAATGTAAAAGAACCCTTATATTCATTTATTGAACTTAGGAGGTGTTGATAAAGGTCTGAAATACCCCTCACGAAATAAAAGAAACCGCCTCGGAATTTACACAGGTCCACGACGCGCTCCGGGCGCGAATTGATGTATTTTCTTTCCAAAAATTTTCTGAACGAGTTTTCAATTTCCGTTGAAAATTTTAAAAAATTAAGTGTGGATCCGCGCCCAAGGTGTATTGCGGCCCTGACGCGTACCGTCAATGTCTGAGTTTCTGGATCAAAAATTATTTTTCGATCTGGTTACTCTAAAAATAGAACGAAATCATTTTCCCACTCAATTTTTCATGCTGATTGTAAATCCGATCTCGAATTTGCAAACGGAGCATGGGAAGATGCTTTATACGCACGTCCCTCCTCTAAGAGTATTTTGGTAATTTTACCGGGTGTTACATTATATTTATGAAAAAATAATTTTCTTTTATACAGATTAAAATAAAAGTGTGTTATATGAAATAAGATAGTGGGAATATCTCTAAAACAAATATCATTAATTTTGTTATCATTGCACTTTTGATTCCTTAATTATATTGGTACAACCTTTTCTTAAAGTTTTGTGAAATTTTCAAAACGTACTTTGCCTTTGATTAATCAATCGTGTGTATTTAGGGTCCTTTTGCAAAGGATATATATTATAATATAGTACCATCACATATGGAGTAATAATACATATTTAAGATAACAAGTGTGTTAAAAATGATTTAATGTTTAATACTTGGTTTAAATTTGTTCAAATCACAAGGATAATAAGTGCATATTCAATTAACTAAAGTTTTACGCGCTTTACCAAATATCACACAGATCAAAATCATAATTCGTCATATTTCATGGATCAAAAGTAAAGTTTTCCTTTTATATTTTATACTCCATTCGTTTAAATTTTGCGAGCCTAAAATTGTTTATAATGTTTTTATATTTGAAAGTATGTAGTTTAAAATTTTTAATAATGAAAAGCATTTATATTCACACACACAAATATTATGACTTGCTTATCATCACAAGTTGCAAATTCTAATAGTCAAAAAAATGTTATGACAAATTTGGGAACACAAATTCTAAAATTCTATGTTTTTCTTAAGTTCCTTATCCACTCGGACAAATTTATATAAATTGAAATGGGAGAGTACTAGATTCCTTTTGGGGGCAATGTACACATCATAACACTATCATTGTCCACTATTGACTTGGCATATGAATTAAAAAATAGTAAATGATAGATAATTATCAATCATCCTTATTAAATATAAGTGATCTAGATATTGAAAAATGAATAGTGCTCATTTAATAACAAGGATAAAATAGACACATAATTGATTTTATAAATGGAAAAAGGTATTGTTGAATAATCCAAAATAATATAGCAGATGAGTAAAGATAGACGGCAGGAGCAACATTTAAGTTTCACCTAGGTCAATGCCTTCTAAAATAAATAACTAGGAAGTATTTGCTACAATAATACAACTCTTACCACTTTATAGTTTGGTCCATATAGGGGATCTTGATTTTGAATCATTCAACAAGTTCCCTTCACACTATGCTAGTTTATAAATTCATAAAACTAGGTGTATATAGCTGTTGAGCATTTGGTCACAAACAAAAACTTGGCAGAAATGAAGACTACATTTTTAGAATTTTAAATGGCATAATACAGGGGTATTCACAATTCACAAAAGGAATTAGACTAAATAAGACTAGCCAAATATCAGTAAAAGAATGGAGGGTGAGTATTGGTCAGACCTTAATGCTCAATCACAGAAACAAACTTAAGTTGGCCTTTGCTGAGAACAAAATCAAATGCCAATTCCAGATGATCATTGAGTCGAGACAATTCTTGATCATGGTAGTTTATCTAGGCTCGATCCAGCTTTCTGTCAATTTATTCCCAGAAGATTGTGTAGAGGAGCTTGCTTGACCGTAAAATCTTTTGCCGTGCAGATTAAATGGACTAAATTCTGAACTACCAGAATTGAGGAATGGCGGCTGTGTTGGCTGAGGAATTTCATGGTTCTCGGTGAGCATTTTTATGACACTTGACATGGAGGGTCGTAGTTCTGGTGATGCTTGTACACAAAGAAGACCTATTTGAAGGAGTTTAGATGCCTCCTCTTCATTAAACTTACCCTTTAATAAAGGGTCAACTGCTTCACATGATTTTCCCATCCCATACAAGTTCCACAACTAGAACCCACAATGACATGAGTTTAGTAAATACTATTAATGTCTGTTAAGGAACGGAAATATATCACAAGAAATTACCTGCTGCAGAAGAGTATTAGCGTTCTTGAAAACATAATTGTTCTTCTTTCCACACACGACTTCGATAACAACAACTCCAAAACTATAGACATCAGCTTTCTCAGTCAGTATGCCACGTACAACATACTCTGGAGCCATGTAACCGCTGCAATTTCAAAACTGATTACTTCTTTTAAGAATGAACCGGGAAAGGCAGTTTAAATATGGTCACTTTGGGAAACTTGGATAAACTAGAGACCCATGAGATCACAGTAATGGACCTAAAATAGAACAGGCACTTTTGAGTGTATTGAGATGTAACCATTTCAGCATAGGGTGCCAACAACTTTCACTTGTTAGGAGTAGGGGCTGAAGCCCATTTGAAGGCAAATCATGGTATCCGTGATCGGATATTAAAAGGGAAGGCGACGTACAAATAATATTACCGTGTTTAATCCTCAGTGGTTAAAGAAAAAATAGAGAGTAAAGTATTGAACTTACAGTGTGCCAGCAATAGCTGTGCTAATATGACTCCTGTCTTCAGGAAATAACCTGGCTAGACCAAAATCAGCAATCTTTGCCTTGAAATCATCATCTAGAAGAACATTGCTCAACTTTATGTCTCGGTGGATGATCCTTAGTTTTGATTCTTCATGAAGATAGGACAATCCCTCAGCAGTACCCAATACAATTTTGTATCTTTGAGCCCATGTAAGTGGCTGAAGGTTCTTTGTGTCTGGATTCAGTGCAAATCAAAGGCATTTACGTAAGTATGGTCTGTTGCAGGGATAACGAGATAAAACTACACACAAATTCAAGTTCTCATAAATTAAGGTGGATTAGACACTTACCAAACACGTAATCCGCAAGACTATGATTGGGCACGTACTCATACACTAGAAGACTTTCTGGCCCTGTAATGCTGCATCCCAATAGTTTTACCAAGTTCTTGTGATGGATGCCACTAATCAAATTGACCTCATTAAAGAAATGATCAACCCATTGCCTCGTATTGAAGAAGAGTCTCTTTATAGCAACAACCTGCCCATCAGGCAAGATCCCCTATTTCATGATAAACATGACTATCATAAGGGCAAAATCATTGCTATAAGAAAAACGAAAATAGTGTTCAAAAGGAATTACCTTGTAAACAGAACCAGAACCTCCTTGTCCCAATTTATTGGAGTTGTTAAAGTAATTTGCTGCCTTCTCAAGAGTTTCATAGGAAATATTCAGTTTTGATTTATTAACTGTTCTTACGAGAGCTCCTAGCTGCTTCTTCTCTACATTATCAAAGCACATCCAAGTCATTTGCCATTTGATCAATCAGATTTAAACACAATTTCATTTTTGGGAAGAATGAAAATGATTGGCTTAGAAACTAGTACCTCTCTTTTGTTTCAGGACCTTCTTCCGCACAAAGAATGAAACAGCCGATACAAATAGCAAGAAAGCAGAAATACCCAGAGTTGTTGCGAGAATAACAGCCAAACGACTCGATCTTCCTGATAATTAATCATAATACGACAACATAAATGACTTAATTTTGTAAAAGCATCTCATTTTATCACAATTTTAAAAAGCTTTCATCGTCTGCAACTACATCAACGCTGATTTCACTCTTCATTCATATATAAGTCAACCATTTCAAGTTTCAACCTATCAAATACCGAAAAGAAATAGCATCCCAAACAATGTCTAGATTGTTACTAAATCCTGGGATAGAATTCGGGTAGTGAATGGAACGAAAATCCAAGAAATACAGCAGCCAACTTTGCAAGAAATATTGAAGTCACCATCATTTTCAACAGCTGTTTTCAAATCATTCCAAATAATAAAAAGAACTGCTTGAACAAGTTGAACCTTTTCATGCTCTATACCCAATAGTCTTAAGCTTTTAGCAAGTTCCATTGCAAATCACACACACACACAAAAAAAAAAATTAAACATTTAAAATCATTGGATTAGATTGAAATAACTCATGAAACATATGTTAAATAAGATGATTATACATAGGCCTAACTCAACCCAAAAACTAGTTAGGATTGATTACCCAAGTCCCGGTCCAACCCCAACCAATGTGGGACTCTAACATGCTAGATCCAACTTGAGTGTGGACCAGAAGCTCAAAAAGGAACCGACCTATGTCAGAATATGCTCTCTTAACAAGTTAAAATTTTAAACAAAATGAAACCAAACAATTAATTGAAGAACATACCCCCATTTCCAGCAGGAGGAGTATCAGTTGCAGAATTATTGAAGAACCTGTGAGTAGAATACCTAAGATAACAACCAGTATTCAACACCCTCCCTTCTTCCTTAGGAATACAAGAATCAATCTTCAAAACTGCATCAGAAAGACACCTTTGACAAGCACTTCCATTCACAAATTCCCAACACTGACCCAACCCATAAACACTCAAATTCCCACTATCCACAACAGCCGTTAAAAACCCATCATTCCGCAAACCCCCAGTCTCCAAATCCCTCACCAATTTCCCTACATTTTCCCTAAACAAACTCTGATTCCCAGAGAAACTCGTGTTCCCACAGATAGTCCTATCCACAGAACTCAAACTTTCATTAAAGAATCTATAAGAATCATACCTTAAAAAACACCCATCATAATATAATCTCCCACCATTAACTAATCTTTGAAAAGGTAAGCACCGTAGGATTTGAGTTTTGCACTGAGCAAAACAGAGGTTACAATCTGTTTGTGATAAGTCCTTCATACATTCACCATACGCATAAACTGTATTATTCCCTGTTCCATTTATTACAGCTCCAAATTTGTCCCTTGCTACTAATGGAGAAATGGAATCCATGGCTGCTAGAAAACTGGCTACATAGACTTGTCGATCGGATTGGGAAGCTGTTCTGTTTGAACATATTAGAGCTGCTTCTGTTGCTCTTGGATCAGAAATTGAAAGATTTATGAATGAAAATAGAGTAAATACAAAAACCCATTTCAATGAAGAACCCATTAATGGAGAACTTGAAGAAATTAAGCTAGGAGAACTGAAGTTGATGACATAAAGAGTTTTATGCAAGCTTTTTTTTTTTTTTAAGAAGCCATTTTTGTACCATATTGGTGGGTCCATGAGCCCATGGAAGCTGATAACTTTGCAATTTCAATATTTAATTTCATCTTGGATCCTTGGTTTGTATAATGTTGACTTTGAAAGTAGAAAGTTAAAGTTCTTTTAAATTTAACAATAAATTTCATTTAAATATAACCCAACACTAGAACAAATGTAAAATATTTTTAAAAATTATATACATTATCTATATTCTATATATGTAAAGTGGCCATGAAGCTGATTAAGCAGACACCAACTTCATATGTATGCTTGGATAAATATTTTATTTTTATTTATTTATTTTATATTTTTTATATACTTAAAAATCATATAAAAAATACTATAAGTTATAATAATTGAAACTTAAAATATTTAATATTTTTTCATTTGACTTTTTGTCTTAATTTTTATTTTATATATTTAAAAATTATAAAAGCCGTATCTAAATTATAATAATTAACAACTTAAAATTTTTAAAAGATACATCAGAAAACTCATTGAGTACTAAAATCTTATTGAAAGAATAAAGAATGGGAGGAGTGAAATTTTGATAGAATTTGAAAAAGCAAATGACAAGTCGAATGCAATAAAATAGGAAAAATTATATCACATAAAATGCGACAGAGAGAGTAATATATATTTACAAATAACGTGAAAAATAATGTAAATCTCAATAATTAACCACATATAATATTTAAAAGACATATAAAAAGTCTGATGGACTCTCAAAATTATGTTAGTGTTGCAGAAATTGGGACAGAGGAAGTGATATATATTATTTAAAATTACATAAAAAAAATTCAAATCACAATAATTAATAATTTTAAATATTTTAAAAACATAAAAAAATTTGCTTAATTCACAAAATTCTTATAGCGCTACATAAATTCGAAAGAAATAATATGTATTATTTGAAAATTATTTTAAGTACTACAATCAAACAAGTTATACTCCTTTCATTTTATTTTACTGGTTTTTTAATTATATGCATTAACTTTTTTCTAATGAAATAATCTATGCTCTTTTTCATCTCATATATTAGCTATTCACTTTATCCTTTACGCACTCTTTAAAATTCTATAAACAAAGTTTTTACTATTTTACATGTTAAGAAATCTTTTAGAACTTGACAAACTAATTTTAACTCTTGAAAAAATTCTACAGATAAAATAAACAAATCAATTAATTTATTTCAAAATCTACAAATAAAATAAGCAAATATATTAATTTTATAAATTGGCAAATAATCTGAGAAAATTATTTATAAATATAATTCAACTAATATTGGGACTCAGAGAGCGATTTCAATTTACTTTATCCCTATACTAAAAAGTAAAATAGACTTTTCTTTTTCATTTGTCCATTTAATAAAAATAAATATAATTTTATCATTATTTCACAAGTTATTCTTGGTGTTAGATAACTAGATAAGATTATAGTGGTCAAATTTAGAATTTTAAAATATTTTTAATAAAGTTAATATAATAAAATATACTCCTAAAAAATAAAATTAAAAATTGTAGGAGTTAATTTTGATCAAATAATATGAATCAAAGAGAATACAAATAATATTTTGGCCAGCTTATTTTTTTAAAACTGTATCTATTATTTTCCATCTTTATACATTTAAAACAATATCTTTGTTCAAAACTTAAAAGCAATGAAAAGTATTTTTTTAATTAATATTAAAATGTAAAATTTAAGGATTATCTTAATTTTCTACTTTCTGAATTCTGACTTGTGAGTGGTCTAGAACATAAAGAAACAAAGAGACAAAGGACGAGACAGCCTAATTTTCAACGAAATTCATATTTTTGGGGTCAAATGTCCTTGCACCCCAAATAAATGTGTTATAACTTTCGACGAAATTCTACTCGGTTTTCTCATATTTGAAGTTTGAAAAAACATTTGGCAAGTGGCAAAATATCGTTCACAAAAAAGAAAAATTGCTAGAAAAAATAATTTAAGAGTAAGTCACAAATGTCTTATTTTATTTATAAATATGTGTTTTTAATTATAAAAGTATACATGTCAATTTATATCATTTTTATTGGCATATGGGGAAAAGGTGCACCAATATAAACTTTTTTTCTGATTGGTTGAAATTTCAATGTACCCTATGTTTTGTCTTTTCACTAGCCTTCACTTCATTTTTTTTTTATTTTTCCGTGTCCACTAACTCTTCTTCTTCTATCTTCTTTAATTTTTTTTATTTTTCCGTGTGCAGTAATCATCTTTTTCTTCTTCTTTTATACTTTCTCTTGTTCCTCATCTTCTCAGTCATTTTATCTCAATTTTTATATTTCTTTTTGTCGGACATCATAGATTAATAATGTCCAAAGTTACTTGTCTAAGAACTTCAATTCGTAAAGGTCCCAGGACTAATACGTCATCGATTTGTTTGGATTCTACGTTCGTACAATGTTCAAGACTAAGCTTCAAGCTAAATATTTTTATTCCATCTTCACCAAAGAATCGATCCGTCACAGCGGACAAAGACAAGAAAAAGGTATTATTTGAAGGCAAATTGCCTAATTATCCACATGACAGTGACTTTGAAAATGAAGTACCTATTTTGAAAAGAACCCGAATCAACAAAGAGGCTAAAAGTATCGAAGCCAAATCCAAGGTTTTTATGTTCTTGAGGTATTTCTTAACTTTTTGTTATATTACTTTTTTAAAATATTTTTGTTAATAAACAACGAAGGAGCTTTATTTTTTGTTTTATTTTTTTTCTTGAAGGTCAGAGCATCAACAGAATATATTCGCATAGTTACAGAAGGTGCAAGGAGGTTCAATTGTATTGGTTTGAAAAATGTTGAATGTAGTGGTTGGTCAATTGTACGTTCAGTTTTTTGGTGCTTGGATTGGTATAAACTTTGATAAAGGTATGTTACATTGTGTGAATTGTATTGAATGTGCTGCTAGGATGATACTTGTACTTAAAATTGGAATTATGGTTGTTTTTTTATGGTAATTTCTATGTTCACATTGCAAAGGTGTAACAAATTATTTTCTAATTGAATATTGTATTGTTAAATAACATTTACACTTCTTGTGGGCAATGCTAAAATTGGTAGTTATTTATTTTTTAATTTGGTGTATAGTTTGGATTTTTATGATGATAGTGATTTAAATTGTTATTGTGAATTGCGATTCATTGTTAAACATCAATTGGTAACTAATAAATATATCAATTGAGATTATCAATACATAACCAAATGAGAAATCAATTCAACAAGGAATTAACTCTACATATAACTAATGTCACCATCAAATGAGAAAACACCTATATAACCAATCTTTATATCCACATATATGTTCAAGCACCAATTGCGAACCATTATCTATACCAATAATTTGACCATATCAAAAATCAAATAAGAAACCAATTAAACCAAATATAACACCTGTAAAATGCAATGTAACCTTCAATTGAGACACCAACTATGAAACCAATAGGTAATATCAACATATGAAAAATAAAAAAAGAAACCAATTAAACCAATCTTTATATCCACAGATTGGTTCACACAGGCACCAATTGATAACCAATAAATATACCAACAGTTTTACCATATCCAAAATCAAAAAAAAAAAAAATCAATTAAACCTAACATGATAACTATAAAATGCAATGTAACCTTCAATAGAGACACCAACTATGAAACCAATGTTTAATATCAACATATATCAACACATAACACTAATTAAACCATATAAATCAGCATTTGAACCAATGTAACCATCAACCAAGGTACCATCTATGAATCAATGTACAACAACATATACCAACACATAACACAAACTTTTACACCAATATTTATATCAATCGTTGGACCATCTCTTCTATCAACAAGGGATTAACTCTGAAAGAGACCCGAAAATTATTAAACACAAGAGCTAAAAAGTCTACTAACAAAAATATGACACCAATAAAATAAATCATAATTGTAAAGAAAATATATTTAAAAATTAAAAAAACAAACAAAAGAATCAACATTAAGACCAACATCACACTGTGAACCAATATAACACACAACATGAGAAATCAACTATAAATTCAATTTTTATATCAAATAGATATCAAAACACACACCAAATTGTGAATCAATAAATATACCAACTATTTCTCCATAGTTTCTCCATGAGTTCTGTCAACCCGTGTTCTATCAGCATGTGTTCTACCAATATAGTACCAAGAAAACAACACCAAAAAATAAATCATAGGAATAAAAACATTAAAAAAATATTGTATAAAATATATATTTTGTATAAAAAATACAGGAAAAATAACTAGTTAAACCAACTATAGAGCATGTACAATTTAATTTCATTTTCACAATGATACATCTAGTAAATGTTGAAGAGAGACAAAAGCACAACCCATAAATGCTAATAAAATTTTCTTATTTTTCTTGTCTTTTTTTTTTCTCTTTCCTCATAAATAATAAGATTACTAAGATAATTGGCATTAATGATGCCCTTTTCACACGTTTTCCCTCTTCACTTTTGTTTTCCATTTTTTATGTGTCTGAGGTTTTCACAAATGATCATTTTTGAAAATTAAATATAAACATTTATTTGTAAATAATAATTATTGAGCTAAACATGTAATATTCATTATAAAAATGAATGAAAAAATTTTTTTCCCTTCACAAAAAGATATTTTATTGCGAAATTCGTTTTATCTTTAGAGACAATCTTTTTATATGCAAATTATTTTAGTTGGCATATAAAGCAGGGGTGGAGTCATCATTGCCCCGATAGAACATCATTGATATGTATATATAAAAGTGTCAACGCTTTTTAACACAAATTGAAAATTTAGCGTAATGATTAAGGATTGTGAATATTATTTGAGGTTGTCTACTTTTGCTGGCAATATATATATTTTTAATTTATGTTTTGATAATTGTTAGACCCCGTAATTCATGAACGTAAAGAAATCTTTTAATTGGGAGAAATTTTATCGAGAACGTTGGGTAGTCAAAACTTGGGATTTTT
>JAPFFP010000088.1:160772-172662 GCA_026153255.1 Solanum medicagineum | reverse complement strand
CCATGAATTATTTGAAATAGTGTAGAAATATCTTTCCATTATATTTTAGCTAAAAAAATACCCTTCAATCAAATTTTTGGCTCAAAATATCCATCTCTAACGAAAACAAAAAAAGGGGTAAAAATACTCTCCAACTATTAAAAATGAAGCAAAAATACACTTTTGTTAGATTTTTTGATTCAAAAAAATAGCAAAATTATTGATTCAAGGGTATCTTTGACCTTTTTCCCTTAATAATATAATCATTCTTTTTATTAATCTAATTTGTTATTTCCACTATGCGTACACTGACCCTAATAATGGACAACCTTATATGCTCACACTTTAAATTGCATTAATATTTAAGACATAGACAGCTAAAAAATTTCTCAATGGCGAGGAGAATCAAGAAGCTGCTATTGAAATTGACATAATAATTTCTTATTATCAGGCCTAACTCATAATTGGGCACTCATTGAGACAAATTATTTGTGTCCCATAAAAAAATTGAATATATTCCCTCCATCCCATAGTATATGGACACTTTTCATTTACACGATTATTAAGATTTTCATTAATTAATGGATTCCACGGGGTATGTTGTTGTATTAAGAAATCATTAATACACTAGTGAACTTTATCATTTTACCATTTATTTATATTAATCTATATTAAATTAAGTTAGAAAAAAATCATTAATACACTAATTAATGGTGGGTGTAAAATGAGAAAAGAATAATTAATTCTATCCTAATTTAGTAAGTGTCCAAATAATATGACAAATATTTATATAAAGATGCACATATAATATAATATAGGACGGAAGGAATATTTATTATATGTATATCACCTTTTTTTTTAGCATTTTAAAAAATTATTAGTCGAAATATAATATATAGACTTTTCGCTGAAAAGTGAACTTCTCTAATTTGGAGAAACAAACGATCAAAAAGGGAAAAAAGTTGAGGGCTTGAGTAATATACTGATCCAAGAATTATTTTGAGTTGGTTCTCTCTCAAATTGCTTAAAAAGAGAAGTGTTGAGCTTATAAAAAATAGGTAAGGAAAAATTACTTGGACTTGCACTTTTAACAAAATAATTATCGATTTTATCGATATTTTTAATTTATTATTATTCATAGTAACACATATTAATATTATGATAAATTTATACTTGTATTAAAAGTGAATTATGCATGCAATATAAATATATTATAAGTGTTTAAAAATATAATGTGCTTGTCTGATAAAAAATTAACACAGATACGTGATAAATATATTATCTATCAATAAATCTTGTATTATATATATATATATATATTATAAATGATTTTCTATAATATGTATTATAAGTATTTAGCGCAAAAAAAATTATTATTATAGATAGTAATTATGTTCTTAATATAGTGTATATATATATATAGACGTAAATTTTCCAATAAGTAATAGCAATTAGCAAGTAGCAAGAGTATGGGGTTTTTTTTTTTTAAAAAAAAAGGAACTTCTAGAAATGACCATAATTTAGGGTATATAAAGTCAAGTAACTATAATTAAGATAATTACTATTTGTAACTAACTTTTAGTTGGCTATCAAGCTGTATCTAAATGTATTTATTGTGCTCGGCGGTTGTATTCTAGTATATATATGTATTATTTTTAGACAGTTACTTCGAACATAAATGCAATATATATACGGTGCATAAATAACTGTGCAGCAATATTTTTTTAATAAGGAAATTTTAGCACAATATCTTAGTCTTTTATAATCAATGGAACTATGAACTCTCACAATATTTTTTTTATAATAAATAAAGAAATTGCACTACAAAATTTTTCTTCATTGATTTTGCTACGTACGTTTTCTTAGACTTTCTTTAATTGATTACATAGTACAATATTGATATAAATATATTTTGATGATGAATACACAGTAGAAATTTCAAATATATTGATATAAATTATAATAGTAATAGACTTGAATACATTGATAAAAATATGTAACAAGTTACAAGATACACAATATATTGATACAAATCAAAGTTTTCTCTGATGGTTGACAGTAAAATTTTGTAAATCATCGCGAATTAATGATGATGATGCTTTATTGGAGAAAGAAAAAGGAAACACAGTGTCATTAAATTTGAATATGAAAAAAGCTATTTGAAAGAATCGTCCATGAAAATAAACAAGAAAAAAATAATCATTTATGAAAGAGGGAAAGATGCTAATTTGGGGTTATACACCAATTTGGAACGAGAAAAGAGGAAAGATAAATAATTGAAGTAAATACATTGCTTAAAATTAAGCTTAGAAATATAGTAATTGAAAAATAGACTTTTAAATTAAAAAGAGTTATTAAATGAATATTATAACGACTACAAATTATAATTTTATTAAATTATAATTATACAAAATAAATACATAGCATATATTACCTTGCTATTTCGTTTTCCTTTGAAAAGATATTTCTATAGGAACCAATAGTCATACACTACAAAAGAATCTCGAATTGCCAACGGATTTTATTAACAACTCAAATTAATTAGTATATTAAAACTAAATTACTAACAAATTTGTAACCAAACTGATTTTCAGAATTTAGCAACAAACTTCTTATGGATTGTCAACCAAAATGTTACTAACTAAATATTTTACATGGAAAATTTGGCGGAAAAAAATGGCGTCCAATTTAGCAACTTTCTACCAATAGATTACCAACTTAAAATATTACTAACACACAACATTTGTTGGTAACATTACCAACGAAGTATATATCGATTAGTAAATATGATTAAAAGAATATTATTAACTGATTCCCAACAACTTACTAATCAATCAATTACCAACTATAGGATTTGTTGCTAATTTCACCAACCAATTAAAAATGTGTTCATAAATTACTAATGAGTTTTTTTATTGGTAAACTTGCCGACAAATATTCAATTGGTTGGAATCTTTTACCAACTAGATAAAAATTGTAGTTTGTAAATTACTAACATATCAGCAAAAGGTGGTAATATACCAATCAATTTTTAGTTCGTCGGTAAAATTTACCAACATATCCATCTCTGGTTGGTAATATTACGTATGAGTGATAAATCAATTGATAATTACCACCAATTAAGATCAAATTTGTTGGTGAATTACTATACTACCAATTATTATTGGAATAGTTGATAAATTCATAAATTGAGAGGTTAAATTGATTGATATTAAATTAACCCCTATTACTAAAACATATGGTAAATTTAATGATGAATGCTAAATCAATTTAGGCATAATTAATACATAAATTAGTCGTTTAACTTGGCTTCAAATCACAAGTTGAAATTCCAACTTTCAAAATATACAAAAAAACGCTCCAACTAACTCGTTTTTAATCATTTAAGCTTAGCTTTTCAACAGCCAAAATGCATAACATATAACCTCGATAACGTGTATTTTATGTCCAATCCCGCAATTGATATTACTATATAGGCAAGAAGTTTTGACATTTATGATAATTGGTATTTTCTATTGTATCGGTATGTTATAATTACAAAATCAAGTAATGTAGGTACTTACGTGAAGCTTGGTATTCTCTTTTGTCACGACCCAAGGGACCCCAAGCAAGCCTCTTAGCACATCATTACACATCTTTGGTCGCGGAAGCAATAAAATGTCAACAAGAGATAGTAAATAGGGATAAACGGGGCTAAGAGATAACTTTCATAACATAAACATCAAGAGTCAAGAGAGAGTCAAAGCTCATAGCATAATACATAATATTCCAACAACACCTCTAAAACTTAGATACTTAGTGGGGGCTAAGACAAGCAACCGGGCTCACCCTCATAGTCACAACATACGTAAGAGAAGATAGTTTTAGTATATAGCATGGGATCAGAAACATTGTCCCCATAATGGAGGACTCACCAACTAGCTTGAGAGACAATCGTACTAGCCACGTGGAGGTGGAGGATGATCAAGCAGGGCTCCGATTCCTACATGGTAACATCATATGGTAACATCATGTATGCATAGAGTATGCATTAGTACGTTTAAATGTACTAAGTATGTAGGATGCAATGCAACAATAGATACGCAACATAGGCAAAATGCAATATCACAGGCAATGGATAACGTAGTAACAATATGGCATGAATGAAGGATGCTTAAAGTAAGCCATGCTTATATAAAATAAAATACATGTGTAGCAAGTGACCATCAATATAGAATATCCAAGGCCTACCACCACCTTTGAGAGGTGAATGAGGTACAAAACCCTCAATATGATTAATGAGGTGCAAACCCCTCAATATGGTTATTTGAGCCTACTACCCCCCGTACTAAGCAATCAAGGTACAAACCCCTCGATATGATTAATGAGTTACTAACCCTTCAATATGGTTATACGGGCCTACTACCCCCCGTACTAGCCAACCAAGGTACCAACCCCTAGATATGGTTACCCGAGCCTACAACACCCCGAGCTAGGCTTAGTCAACTCACAACACTATGGAAGTTCATCATGAAATTAACATATATATGACGTACTTTCATCATCATAAAGTCATATATCTCATATGCCAAGCATTAGGCCTTCAACAACTCAAGAATCATAATCTGAACATTTTATCAAACACTTGGTTGGTGTGCAATGGTAGTGTAAAACCATGCAATTAAAGAGTGAAATCATGCAATAAATCTTGAAGTAAATCATCCCACCAATACTTGGTAACACCATCATACAATATACATCAAAATCCCTCATCAAAATCTCAAGTTAGATCCAAGATTCATAGCTCAAAACATGCTCAAGCTGTCACACTTTTACAAAACCCCAACATAGTTCATAGTAAAATTCATAATAATAGACCCATATGTAAAATCAACTTGAAAGCATGTAAATTAGATGAAATAGAAGCTTGGGCACCATGGGTGAAAGGGCCCTATGGTTGAAACCCACATACCTTGACTTTGGAGAATAACTTGATTAAGATTGGAGATGGATACTTGAAGCTTGAGTGAAATCCTTAGATCCGGATGAGTTTTAGACTTGAAATTTGGAGTGAAATATTAGTCTAAGTGTTTGAGTGAGTATTGGGGAATGTCTTGAATGATATGAGGTTGAAAGATGACTAAGTATAGGTGTTTTTTTTGCATAGAAAGGCTTAGCCCCAAGACCCTAAGGCCTTAGCCCGCATTTGGAAAAACCTGGCAGCCAAAATACACTGGTCCACGATGGGTCCACATTGCGGAACCATCGCGCACCCTCACTATTTTGTGCAAACTTAAAAAAATTAAATTTTGCTATGGTTGCTCTAAAATCGAGGTTATACCCATTTCCCATTCAATTTTGACCCCTGATCATGAATATGAAGTCAAATTTCTGATATCATGCACAAATTTTGAGAAGTATGGAAATTACGATTCTAAAAACTTCTGAGACACATTTCTGTCACTTTTTGGGGTCGTCTCAATATCTCCCCTTAGGAACATTTGTCCACGAATGTCAAAGAAACGTATATGAGAAGAGAAATCATGAAATGGTCAGCCCCAACAAGAATGCAACAATACACTTAAAATACCATTTTGCAAAATCTCAACATAAGTGTAAAATAAATTATAGGTGAAACCTTCAAATAAATTCAATCACCAACTTTGAATTCAAGGTCCCTTCTCCTCTCATCGACATAGGACTTTTGGTGACTTTGGGCCATCTTCAATCTCTCTCTAATCATTCTAACCTTCTCAAGAGACTCCACAACCAGATCTGGTCCCAACAAAGTCACCTCTCCAACTTCAAACCACCTAACCGAGGACCTACAACATCTACCATACAGAGCCTCAAAAGGGACCATACTGATGCTAGAATGATAGCTATTATTATAGGCAAACTCAATTAATGGAAGATGATCATCCCAACTACCCTTAAGCTCCAATACACAAGCCCTAAGCATGTCCTCAAGTGCTTGGATAGTTCATTCTACTTGGCCATCGGTTTGAGGGTGAAAGGTCGTACTAAGTTTAACTCTTGTACCAAGACCCTTTGAAAGGACCTCCAAAAATGTGAAGTAAATTGAGAACCACAATCAGATATGATGGACAAAGGCACCCCATGCAATATCATCAAGTCATGAATGTACAACCTAACATAATCTTCAGCCCCATATGTAGTTTTAACCAGTAGAAAGTGAGCCAATTTCGTCATCCTATCAACCACAACCCAAATAGAATCAAAATACTTTCTAGTCTTGGGCAACCCAATCACAAAATCTATATTAATCTCCTCTGCTTCCAAGAAGGAATCTCTATGTCTTGTGCTAGGTCACCCGACCTTTGGTGCTTAGCTTTGATTTGTTGACAACTATAACAACTAGAAACAAATTTGGTAATGTCCCTCTTCATGCCTTCCCACCAATACAAATCCCTCAAATCTCTATACATTTTGGTAGAACCGGGGTAAATAGAATAAGAAGAATTATGGGCCTCATCAAGAATATTTTCTCTCAAGTCATCGACACGAGGCACACATAACCTACCTTTGTATCTAAGGGTACCATCTCCCCCTTGGGAGAAAACCTCCATCTTACCATCTTTTACCAATGCCTTCAATTCCAACAAAGCATGGTCAAGATCTTGCTTAGCTTTCACCTCCTCAACCAATGAAGATTTAGAGCCATCAACTACCACAACACCCCCATTATCCACCTCTTTCAACCTAACTCTCAACCTAGCCAACCGATGGACCTCCCTAGCCATCCCTTTCCCACCATCATCAACATATGCTAGGCTACCCATAGACACCCTACTTAAAGCATCGGCCACCATATTACCCTTATCGGGATGATAATGCACACTTATATCATAGTCTTAAGAAGTTCTAACCACCTTCTTTGTCTCAAGTTGAGATCTTTTTAAGTGAAGACATATTGGTAACTCTTATGATTGGTGAACACATCAACATGCACCCCATACAAATAATGATGCCACATCTTTAATGCAAGTACCACAACGACTAGTTTAAAATCATGAGTAGGATAATTCTTTTCATGCACTTTGAGTTGTCTAGAAGCATAGGCAATCACCTTATCATTTTGCATTAGAACATAACCCAAACCAACTCTTGAAGCATCCCAATACACAATGAACTCCTCTAGCCCTTCCGGTAGTGACAATATAGGAGCGGACACAAGCTTCTGTTTCAATGTTTGGAAACTCTTTTCACACTCATCGGACCACACAAATTTGGCTTTCTTTTTAGTCAACTTGGTCATAGGGGAAATAATAGAAGAGAAATCATTCACAAACCTTTGATAGTAACCCGTTAAGCCCAAAAAGCTCACAACATCCGACAGGGTCAATGGTCTAGGCCAATTTCTAATCACGTCCGTCTTTTCAGGATCCACCTTAATACCATCCCCCAACACCAAGAAAGGCAGCCTCTTTTAACAAAAATTCACATTTTTCATCTTGGCATACAACTTCTCTTCCCTAAATCTTTGTAGGACTACCTTCAAATGACACATATGTTCCTTCTCACTAGGTGAATAGATCAAAATATCATCAATGAAGACCACAACAAGTGAATCATGGTAGGGTTTAAAGATCCTATTCATAAGATCCATGAAGATGGTCGGTGCATTGGTCAACCCAAAGGACATCACAACAAACTCATAATGTCCATACCTAGTCCGGAAGGCCGTCTTAGGAATATCATACTCCCTCACCTTCACTTGATGGTACTCAGACCGAAGATCAATCTTAGAGAATTGGTTAGCCCCTTGCAATTGGTCAAAGAAATCATCAATCCTTGGAAGAGGATACTTATTCTTTATGGTGACCCTATTAAGTTGTCGGTAGTCAATACATGTTCTATGGGACCTGTCCTTCTTCCTCACAAACAACACTGGTGCACCCCAAGGTGATTGGCTAGGCCTAATGAAACCCTTCTCCAGCAAATCCCTCAATTGGTCCTTTAACACCGTTGGGGCTATGCGGTAAGGGAAAATAAAAATGGGTTGAGTATCTGGGAGGAGATCTATACCAAATCTATTTTCCTTTTGGGAGGAACACTGGGAAGGTCATTAGGAAAGACATTCAGGAACTCATTTACAACCGGAACCAACTCTATAGGAATGACCTTCGACTCCACATCCCTTACCCTCACAAGATGATAAAGACACTCCTTAGAGATCAACTTACGAGCTTTAATGCAAGAGATGAATCTACCCTTGACCACCACATCATGACTCTCCCACTCAAGAACGGGTTCATTTGGGAATTGGAATTTGACCCTATGTGTTCTACAATCAATAAAGGCATAATATGCATGCAACCAATCCATCCCAAGAATGACATCAAAATCTACCATATCCAACTAAACAAGATCACAAGGCAAAATCTTATGAAAAATGTAAATGGCACAATTTCTATACACCTTTTTATCAACAATAGATGCACCAATAGGAGTAGACACTTCATAAGACTCACACAACAAGTTGGGTTCAACGTGAAACTTTTTGGCAACAAAGGAGGTAACAAAAGAAAAAGTGTCACCCGGATCAATTAATGCATACATATTAAAATAAAAAACTTTTAAAATATCGATGACGACATCGGGCACCTCATCAACCCTTTGCCTCTTATGCAAAGCATAAAACCAATTGTGCCTTGGGGAACTACCTTGTTGACCACCTCTCCCCAAGGGAACCACATTGGCACCCCGACCTTGAGGACGAACATGCTTACCCTTGTTGTGATTTCGAGGGCAATCTATTGCCTTATGCCCGTCTCCCCACAACCACAACAAGTACCGGTATTCCTCAAGCATAGGCCACCTTGACCTTTACCACACTTCGAACACATCAATAGGATCCACACCACCATCACCTTTGGACCTTGGGATGTTATTGGCAAACCTCCTATAGGGGGAATGAGAAGATCCTTGGCCTTGATGAGACCGGTCACCCTTGCTACTTTGGAACTTTCCTTCAAAACGGGCCGTCTTGGCTTCATTACTCCTCCTCCTCCTCCTCAACTTTTCCTCCTCCATTAGTTCAGCATAGGTCATCAAATGGGACAAATCCATGTCAGTAATCAACATAACAGACCAACACTCCTCACTCACCAAGTCAGATACCCCCAATACAAATTTATTCATTCTAGACCTTGAATCGACCATCAAGTATGGAGCATATTTTGAAAGTTGGTTGAACTTGAGGGCATACTCCCTCACACTCATAGGTCCTTGTTTCAAGTTCATGAACTCCACCAATTTAGCTTCCCTAAGCTCAAGAGGGAAGAACCGATTAAGAAAAGCCACCTTGAACTTCTCCCAAAGCACCACATTATTGATTCCCTTCTCCTCCTTCCATTGATTGTACCATATTTGTGCTACCCGCTTGAGTTGTTAAGCCGCCAACTCTGCCTTCTCTTCTGATCTAACAACCATAATAGCCAAAACCTTGTAGACCTCATCAATGAACTTTTGAGGGTCCTCATCCACTTTTGACCTATAGAATTCCGAGGGATTCATCCTCATGAAGTCTCCCACCCCAGATGCCAGATTAGGAGCATGAGGGACTTGGTCCCCTTGATTGGCTTGATTAGTCACAACTTGTGCAAGCAAAGTGAGAGCATCTGGAGCTCACCATGAGCCGGTTGTTCCTCGGGTGTGCGAGCTCTTCTTACTCTTGTGTTAGCCATGGTCTAGTATAGCAAAGAACAATCGTTAGCAGGAAAAACTTACCTTAACTTCTATAGCACGACATAGAGTAAGAAGAAGGGGGACATTTCTTAAAACACCTCATAGCCTCTTACTCATAGTTGTAGTGGACAACACCAACGATAATTAAGACTCTAATCGACGTTGTGTGTTGGATGTCGAGGACAATTAACAACCTAGTTCTTTGATACCAAGTTTGTCACGATCCACGCATAGGGCGTAGACGTGATACGACGCATGGGGAACCCGAAAGGACCCCAAGAAAGCCTCTTAGCATATCATTACACATCCTTGGTTGTGGAAGCAATAAAATGTCAATAAGAGATAGTAAATAGGGATAAACAGGGCTAAAGGACAACTTTCATAACATAAATATCAAGAGTCAAGAGAGAGTCAAAGCTCATAGTATAATACATAACATTTTCAACAACACTTCTAAAACTCAGATACATAGTGAGGGCCAATATAAGCAACTGGGCTCACCCTCATAGTCACTACATATGTAAGAGAAGATAGTTTTAGTACATAGCATGAGATCATAAATATTGTCCACAGAATGGAGGACTTACCAACTAGCTTGAGAGACAATCGTACTAGCCACGTGGAGGGGGAGGATGATTAAGCGGGGCTCCGATTCCTACATGGTAACATCATGTACGCATAGAGTATGCGTTAGCACGTTTTAATGTACTAAGTATGTAGGATACAATGCAACAATAGATACGCAACATAGGCAAGATGCAATATCATAGGCAATGGATAGCGTAGTAACAATATGACATGAATGAAGGATGCTTAAAGTAAGCCATGCTTATATAAAACAAAATACATTTGTAGCAAGTGACCATCAATATAGAATATCCAAGGCCTACCACCCCCTTGGAGAGACAAATGAGGTAAAAACCCCTCAATATGGTTAATGAGGTACAAACCCCTCAATATGGTTATACGAGCCTACTACCCTCGATACTAGGCAACCAAGGTAAAAACCCCTTGATATGGTTAACGAGGTTCCAACCCCTCAATATGGTTATACGGGCCTACTACCCTCTATACTAGGCAACCAAGGTATCAATCCCTAGATATGGTTACTCTGGCTTACAACCCCCCGAGCTAGGCTTGGTCTACTCACAACACTATGGAAGTTCATCATTAAATTAATATATATACGATATACTTTCATCATCATAAAGTCATATATCTCATATGCCAAGCATTAGGCCTTCAACAACTCAAGAAGCATAATCCGGACATTTTATCAAACACTTGGTTGGTGTGCAATGGTAGTGTAAAACAATGCAATTAAAGAGTGAAATCATGCATAACATCTTGAAATAAATCATCCTACCAATACTTGGTCACACCATCATATAATATACATTAAAATCCTTCTTCAAATCTCAAGTTAGATCCAAGATTTATAGCTCAAACAGTAACACTTTTACAAAACCCCAACATAGTTCATAGTCAAATTCATAATAATAGACCCATATGTAAAATCAACTTAAAAGCATGCAAATTAGATGAAATGGAAGCTTGGGCACCATGGGTGAAAGGACCCAATGGTTCAAAACTCACATACCTTGACTTTGTAGAATAATTTGATGGAGATGGAGACTTTAAGCTTGAGTGAAATCCTTAGATCTGGATGTGTTTTGGGACTTGAAATTTGGAGTGAAATATAAGTCTAAGTGTTTAGGTGAGTATTGGGGAATGTCTTGAATGATATGGGTTGAAAAATGACTAAGTATATGTGTTTTTATGCATAGGAAGGCTTAGGCCCAAAACCCCAAGGCCTTAGGCCACATTTGGAAAAACTAGCAGCCAAAACACACTGGTCCGCGATGAGTCCACGTCGCGGAACCATCAAGCACCTTCACTGTTTTGCGCAAACTTGAAAAAATCAAATTTTTCTACGATTGCTCTAAAATCGAGGTTATACCCATTCCCCACGCAATTTTGCCTCCTGATCAAGAATATAAAGTCGAATTTTCGATATCACATATGGATTTTGAGATACATTGAAATTACGATTTTAGGCATTTTCGAGGCACATTTTCGGGCACACTTTTGGGTCATCTCATCTTTGTTACATTATATTTTAATTTATGTGAATGAATTTTTGAGTCCACATAAAATAATGATCTCTTTTTAAATTCAGAAATAATTCAAGTTAAATCACCTTTAATTTGAAGCTTAAATA
>JAPFFP010000088.1:129216-160672 GCA_026153255.1 Solanum medicagineum | reverse complement strand
AAGAATGGGGCGTGTACCCACCTCCAGCCCTGAACACTAGTGGCGATGTAGGCTGATGCCTCAATGTGAGGGCAATAGTCAAAATCCTCTGTAGGCACACCTGCACGTAGACAAAGCTTAGTAATAATACCACCAAAGGCATACCTGCGCCCTTTGTGCGTCCGGGCTTTCCTCATGGCCAACTTAAGTACCAACCCAACGTTAAGCTCCATCCCTGTCATCAGGGCATATACCAGGCACACCCTATCCCTTGTGACCTCAGTAAAATATTGACAAGGAAAGAGACCATGGGTCACGATCTTCACCCAAACACAGGCATCCTTGTTGAGATGCCCAAACAAAAGGAGCTGGTGGAAACCTCGGTAAGCATAGCGTGTCCGTCGGGCAGTCGACTGCGGCCTGGCAAGTGTGTGACGGATGGACTGATAAGGAGAATGCTGCAGTAACTCGTCGAATGCATTTCAAAGCACATCAGAGCGAGTGTCGGTGATGTCATTGATTGCTAATGGAGTGAAATCAACCATGATGCCTCGCACATTGACCTGGCGGGTGCACGGGTCGTTCCTCATATTGGTACAAAATTCACGAACTATGCTCAGATTACACGGCCGGGGCTACTCGAACAGGAAGTGGAGCTGGTAATTCAAGCACCACTGGTGTATGTTGGGATACTCCTCAGACAATGAGTCAGCATCAATAGGAAAGTCAGGGAAGTACTTCATTTCATTGTAGGATTTATACCACCGCTACCCATCCCTGTTGACTACGTTCAGACCATATTTGAACGTCCTCCTCTTATGTACGAGGCCTTTCGGGACTGTCAGGATGTCCTTAGGCCTGCGTCTACTATTCACAACCCAACTCCACGTGGTTGGCCTATTTGTCTACCTTGAGAAGCCATAATATCCTGCAAAAACAAGGAGATAGCATGAATATATGGAAAAAGAGAGAATATACAACCCCATGCCGAACACATAAGCAACCCTACACTTAATTTCAAAGCAGTTAGTAAGAAGGTACTCATACTTCCTAACTCCATTTAATTCCTCCACTACAATTGTCAGCAACATGACCCCTCACATTAAACAACACATCACGTTCACAGGGTATGCATTAAAAGACAGCAGCAAACATGCCATCATATCATTTTTCAACAATTAATCAATCCTTTAAACTTCATAACTTTCATGAAGTAAACTCTGAAATTACAAAAATTAGGAAGTTCAGAAAAATTCAGCATAATCCAATACAGTCTAATTTCAATACCACATGACATTATCAACCTAGACTATCCATTTTCAACTCAACAACAACCTGAAACCATTTATAGCCATTCATAGCTAGTTTGTAGTTGCCCCTTTGTTAACAATTATGTATAAAAGAAACAAAGAGAAGCAAGACCTAACGAGCCACTAACATGTAAGCACAAAACACTGGTACAGGCAAAATCCTATGTCTAAGCAAAGTGATCAAAAAACTGTCTTCAAATTTTAACACAAAACTGTGAATAACCTAATCTCAGTCAGGAAAGCAGTCCAAGTGTTGTCAATTTTAAGCATGACAATCCTCATTTTTGTACCCTTAAATAGAACATAGCCCTAGTTCCTTAGCTTTGAACAGCTAGACAATTGTTGCTTTCTTAAATGCACGATTGTTAGATTATCAAGCAAATGCAAGCAAGTAAGTGACTAGGATTTCAACAACGAGTCGCACAATCAATCCCAAACCTAAATATTTGTATCACCCCGTTCAGTTTGACAACGCGATAATATCCACCGTCCCCAAAGTTACTAGATTTTTTTTATTCCCTATTGCTCAAATCAATGAAAGCATTCAAAGCATAAGAATTAAACCATTGCAATTTATGGGAATCAAATGTGAGCACACAACATGAACCTTATCCTTTTGAGTTTTCGCATTATTCCCTCCAAATGAATAATAAAACAAAGTTGATGATTCAAGTACCCAAAAATATTAGCACAAAAACAAGTAATTGTTGGTTCAACTTTTATCAAAAAAGCGTTTACTTCCTGCAATTTCTTATGCTGAGATGTGAGAGCATAAGAAAATACTGACAACCACCAAAGAACTAAGGATGCAAAGTTAAGGATATCACAACCCATGAGGATACATATTCATCCCTAGAGGAGAAAATCAACCCCACATTTGAGGAACAAGAAAATGTTCGTACTATGATCCAACAAATGCAAACAGCTAAACAGTATCTCTTTACATTACACAAAAAACCACTAATACACTATACTGCTCTTCTTTTCAGTTCTTAGTTACACCATCTCTAACAATTTCAACATAATGTAGCAGTAAAAACTACATCCAAACACAGTGCAACATGGGGGGGGGATGACTAGAAGCATACACTTGAATCATGGCATAAGTTGACAACAATATTCTATATCTATCATACTTTAAAATCAAGGTCCAAGTTCCCAAAGTTTCCCAAATTTCTTCTAGCAATTTGGCCAAGGGTCTCAAAAAGCATGAAGATACATGCTTAACGATTCGCACAACATAAGATGTTAGGCCCCAAATTTGGTACACTTATGAATAATCTAACAACAATCTTTGCAAAAACTTTAAACCTACTTCATAAGTCATCACAAAAATCAACAGAATTAAGCAACTTTCCCTTAAGAATAAGAAAATAAGAAAGAGGAACTTACTTGTTTTAAAGAAGACTGGAAGCTTGATGCGTAGCTTGTGAAATTTGTGTGTGCGCATCGTGCTTTGAATGTTACGAGGGAGAAAGTTAAATAGAAAATGGGGTTGAAGGGGAAGACGGGGTGGGTTTATGATGAAAAAGGGACATAAAATGAAATTGGGGATTTAAAAAGGAGTTGGGCCGGGTCGGATCAGCAAAAATACACCTAAGCATACCCTTGGTGTGTCGCATCTTGGGCGCGAAGGTGCCTTCGAAAAAAAATTTCATCAAAACTTTTGGACATAGCTACGCGTCCCCCCTTGTCTCGGCAGGGGCGCGAAAAGCTGTCTACCCGGATTAATTTTTTAAAAAAACTTTTGTAGAGGCTTGAAAAAATTGACCCCGCACCTAAACATGCTAAAATATGCTACAACAATTGATTTTGACCAAAAAATACAAAAAATATCCAACGAACTACGGGAATTAAATATAAAAAATTTTCACAACTTTGACACCTAGTCTGCGATGCGCCTTGGTCGAGGACTAGTGTATTTTTTGCAAAATTTCATTTTCTGATTTTTGTGATTTAAAGTTATGAAAAACAAATCTTTTTAATTTTATTTATTGGAAATTCAAAAATACTCAAAAAGAAAAATAACTAGAAAAACATCACCTCAACACCAGTTGTCTTCCGTGTAGCGCTTGATTTGACATCGCGGCATGACATATCATGAACTCACTTATTTCTAGCTAACTCAATGACCTCCTCGAACTTGTTTGTGTCTTTACCATAGTAGTGTTTGACACGCTGACCGTTTACCAAAAAAGTTTGGTTGGAGGCCTCGTCCTTCATTTCCATCGCTCCTTGTGGTGTAAAGGATACTACTATGTAGGGCCCACTCCATTTTAACCGTAACTTACTTGAAAACAGTTTCAAGTGAGAGTTAAAGAGTAATACCTGTTGGCCCGGCTCAAAAGTGCACTTGATGATATATGCCAATATGCCACCGCTTGGTCTTCTCCTTCTAGAGTTTGGCATTCTCATATGCTTGGAGTCGGAACTCTTCTAACTCCTCCAACTATACCAATCTCTTTGTTCCAGCAAGCTCGGGATCAAGATCTAGCTTTTTAATTTCCTAATAAGCTTGGTGCTCGAGCTCCACTGGAAGATGACAAGCCTTACCATATACTAACCTGTATGGAGATGTGCTAATGGGTGTCTTGTAGGCAATTCGGTAAGCCCAAAGTGCTTCCTCAAGTTTGATAGCCCAATCTTTTCGAGCAGTATTTACCATCGTTTGCAGAATTTGCTTCACCTCACAATTAGACACCTTGACTTGGCCACTTGTTTGTAGATGGTAAGTTGTGGTGACCTTGTGCCTCTTGCCATACTTGGCGAGAAGATTCTTCACTGTTTGGTTGATGAAGTGTGTACCGCCATCACTAATGATGGCTCTCGGTGTACCAAAGCGAGTAAAAATATGCTACTTCAAGAACTTACAACCTTGGAATCATTGGTGGGTAAAGCTGTGGCTTCTACCCATTTGGATACATAATCAACTGCGACCAAGATGTAAGTGTTACCAAAAGAGGGTGGAAATGGACCCATGAAGTCCATACTCCATACATCAACGATTTATCTCCAAAATGTTGTTAATAGGCATCTCATGACTCCTAGAGATGGTACCGGTCTTTTGACAAGCATCACAAGATTTCACAAAATTCACAGCGTCCTTGAATAGAGTTGGCCAAAAGAAACTAGATTGAAGTAACTTGTGAGCTGTGCATTCACCTCCGTGATGACCACCGTATGGCGAAGCATGGAACCTTTTTAGAATTTACTGCATCTCAGCTTTGGGCACACACCTTCGTACCATACCATCAGCCCGTTGGTTGAAAAGATAGGGCTCATCCCATATGTAAGCCTTGGAGTCATGAGCTAACCGCTTGCGTTGTTGATGATTGGCATTTGGGGGAGAAACTCTACTTACCAAATAGTTGACGATGTCTGCATGCCATGGTAGCTCTTTAACTTCAAGTGTCAACAATTGTTCATCAAGGAATTCTTCTTTGATTTGCATTTGCTCACCTATGTGAGCATCATTTTCCAATCGGGAGAGATGGTCGACAATTTGATTTTCGCTCCCTTTTCGATCTTTGATCTCTATATCAAATTCTTGGAGAAAAAAATTTCACCTAATCAGCCTTGGTTTTGCATCCTTCTTATTGAAAAAGTACTGAAAAGCAGCATGATCATTGAAAACGATGACTTTGGTGCCCACCAAATAAGACCTAAATTTATCAAAAGCATATACTAATGTGAGCATCTTTTTTTTTGTAACTACATAGTTACTTTGAGCTGAATCAAGGGTTTTGCTTGCATAGTATATTGAATGGAACACATTTTTCTTTCGCTGCCCCAAACCAATACCTACTGCTGTATCACTTTCATCACACATGAGCTCAAAGGTAGTTCCCAATCCGATGCTTGCAAGATTGGTGCCTCAATCAACTTCTTCCTCAATGTCTCAAATCTCGGGCTGACCTATTTGCTATCGGAGATGTGAAATATAATTCCCGCATCTAGCCACTTGATTATCTCTTTCTTCACCACATCCTTCATGATTGGGTTCAGCCGTCTTTGTGGTTGCGCCACTGGTTTATGACCTTCCTCCATGAAAATTCGATGCATGCACAACGCTGGACTAATGCCATGGATATCTGACATTTGCCACCCCATGGATTTTTTTCTCTTCTTAAATACCGCGACAACATCTTCTACCTCAGCTGCAATCAATGAAGCAGAAAAAATCACAGATAAAGTATCATTTTCTCTAAGAAAAACATACCTTAGATGTGAAGGTAACGACTTCAATTTCAGCTTTGATGGCTCTTCGATTGATGGTTTAGGTAGAGGCCCCAACATCCTATTTAAAGGTGCAACCCCCTTTTTTAACATACTTGCATTATTGTTCAGCACACTTTCTATCTTAAGAGTCTCCGCATCATCCACTAGCCCTTGATTTAGCAACACTCTTGCTAGCGGGTCTTGAACCTCTACTTGGCTCACCGCTGCCGCTGTGTCTATCACTGTGATTCCTTCCAAATCCTCATATGCAACAGGCAACTTCATGGCCTTATACACAACAAAAACTTTAATTCTATCATGGGCTCATAGTGAACCTCCCTGCAGCCACATCAATCAATGCCCCTCTTGTCGCCAAGAATGGATGACCAAGTATGAAAGGAACTTCTGGATCGGGTTCAAAATCAAGGATGACAAAGTCCACAGGAAAAATGAGGGATCCCACTTGAACTAAGACATCCTCAAGAAGACCTTCGGGCCTTGCCATTAATCTATCCGCCAATTGCAACATAATTGTAGTGGGCTTTGGTTTGCCAAGTCCCAACTTTGAAAACAATAAACTTGGCATAAGATTTATGCTCGCACCAAGGTCGCATAATCCCTTAGCAATTAAGAAGCTCCCACCGTGAAACTTCTGGGATCCTTCAACTTTGTTGGCAATTGTGCTCTATTTAAGATTTTAGAGCTACACGCTTCGGTGAATGCTATTATTAAATATTCCGCCAACTTGTTCTTATTGGCCACAATGTCCTTCACATACTTGGCATATATTGGATTTCCCTGCAAAACATTAATGAGCGGTAAATTAATTTATACCTGTTTTAGGAGCTGAATTTTTGGAAATATTCATCCTCCTTCTTTTACAGCTTTTGGGGAAATGAAGACGGTGGCTTAAGCAATGGAATTGCCTCATCAGTGGACGTGCTAGGGCTTCCAGCTTCCTTATTTTGAACACCACTTGGTTCAGCCACATTTTTCTTCTTAGGAACCAACTCAGTCAATGGCCTTCCACTTCTAGTGCTTACGGCATGAACTTGCTTGGGATTTGGGTCCGTATCACCCGGCAAACCTCCTTGGGGTCTTGAGTTCATTGAACTTGCTAATTGCCCCAATTGCTTCTTCAAAATTAGAAGATTTTGTTTTTGTCTTTGGATCTCCTCTTCTTGCTAATTTTGGTTTGCTAAAATTTGCCTTAGAACTTCACTATCCGACATGTTGTTCGGATTGTCCTGCTTTGCCAGTTGGTGTATTTATTGATTGTAGTATGTTATGCCTCCTTGTAATCGTTGTTGTTGAGATTGTCCTTGATTTTGTTGGTTACCACCCTAAGAGAAGTTAGGATGATTCCTCCAATTTGGTTGTAGAAATTCCCAAATCCTTGGTATCCACCTCTATTTGCATTTCCCACAAAATTTATCGCTTTCGAATTTGAGCCACAAAATTCAACAATGTGGTCTCCTCCTCCACAAACATCACACCAATTATTTGATTGTTGTTGTTGTACCATATTCACTGGTGCGGCTTGTTGACGTACTGCTGAATTTTTCTGTTGTTAACCCATCGACAAGTTGTTGAATTAGGTCGTCATCATGTTTTGCATAGCAGAAATTTGTGCTTGCAAAACAGTGATAGTGTCAATTTCTAACATACCAGCTTGCTTATGAACTGCGTGTCAACTTGATCCCCCATTCCACTCGGGATTTCCTTGAGCTATAGGATAGAGATGTGCATACAACTCATCACATGTCTTTTTCAAAGCTTGTTCTCTTGCAGTGGAATCAAGAAGAATCTTTGTATTTGGTTCCAATCCTTCAATGAAGGTATGGACCAACACTTCGCTAGATTGACAATAATGGGACAATTAATAAGTAAATTTTTAAACCTGTCTCGCGCTTAGTATAAGTTCTCTTCCGGCCTTTGTTTAAAGCTTAAAATTTCACTCCTGTGTTTGGCTGTCTTACTGAATGGGAAGAATCGAATTAGAAACTTTCTAGAAGGATCATCCGATGAAGTAATGGAGTTTGGTGGTTCAATTTGCAGCCACCTCCTTGCTTCCCCCAACAGTGAGAAGGGAAACAAGGTCATCCGCACTTAATCTCGATTTACTCCTATAGGAATGAAAATGCCAGTAATTTCTAAAAAAATTTGAAAATGTACCTGTGGATCTTCATGTGGCAGCCCGGTAAACTGCCCCATTGAGTGTAGCAATTGAACCATGTTTTGCTTAAGCTCCCAACGGCACTGAGTTCCGATTTTGCGAAACAACTAGTGACATTTGTGGTTCTAGGATGACCACATCTCTAACTGTCCTAGGTGCTGGCAGCGCACGTGGATTTTGTTCCACCATATCTTCTTCGACAGGATCAATTTCTTCCTTAGTCTCCATTATATTTTCTTGTTCAATAATTTCAATTAGCGGAGTTTGAAACAAGACATCTCCTCTCCTCTTAGATTGACGAAAGTATGAGTCTTGCTCCTCCGGCTTAGAAATAAATTTTTTTGCATAACTGACACAACTAAGATCAGATGTAGTAAACACCACAAAACACAACAACTTAGAAAATTACTCAATTTATAATTTAAATCCCCCGCAAAGGCACCAAAAACTTATCGCCTCCCAGCACACGCAAGTGCACGTGGTCAAAATAAGTAATATAGTGGTTTTAATTTAAGGATCGGATTATCGTACCTAAGGGATTTAATGTAAATTGTTAATCTTCAAGTTATAATAGTTGAAGTGCGATAAAAATTCAATTTATTCAATTGTGTATTAAATAACTTGACTTGAAACTAAACTAGTGATTTTGTAATAAAATAAGATTCTATTTATTTTGTATTTTGAAAATCCATTATTGCGAGATTCCGGGATTGTAATGTTAACGATGCCATATTAATCTTAAATTTAATACTTATGTTTGGGCAGCAAATTGCTGATTCACATGTTTGAAGTTACCTAAATAGGGTTGCACACCTCTGTCGGTCTATACCTATTATTTGCCTAACTACATCGTTGAGCGGGGATAGACAAGTAAATAAGAATGCATTAATATTTTCTTCCTGTATTTTTAAATCAAGTTTGGTGTATAAGTAGTTGGCACAATTCTTTTACACACAAATCAATCTAACATTTTAGTTTTACAAACTCCTTACATTATTGTGTTCTTATGCATTCCAAAATCTTTCAAATTCACAATGCATAACATATTTATTCCATAGGTGATCAAGCTAAGAAATGTAGATTTAAATAATGTAAGAACAATCACAAGACTCATTCATAAGCATCAAAACAAAAATATCAAAACAATGTCTATGGCTACAATCCCAGAAAATGTAAAGATTAGCCACACATACTAATCTTATACAACAAGAATATAATGAAATATATCAACATCCAATGAAATGAAAACAAAACTAACCCAAAATGTCTTTTGCAAGTTACAGCTACCTCAAAAGCTTCTCCTTCTCAAAGCTTAGAGAAGAAATTAGGTTGAGCAAGCTAATCATGACTTTTATAGCCCAAAAATCTGACTTTTAACGCGTTTTCCCTTAAGCCCCCGACGTGGACTAATATTATTTTAATCAATCATTGCATATAATGTTGACTAGATGAATTTTTCCACCTTTTTACACTAGTCCGCGACGCGGACTAGTGCTAATTGGGTAAAATTTCACCTACTTCGTTGACTTGTTAATTTCCAACATCAAAACACTGGTCCGCGACGCGCCTTGGTCGTGGACCAAGTGTTGAAGTTTTTCTCTTCTTGTTTTCTTGTATGGGTTGTCTTCATTGCTCCGAGTGTTATTCCAAATCCTCAAAATATGATAAAAATCAATAAAAATACAACCCCGAGGCGTAATTTGTCTAATGTTAACAAAATACACAAAAATCCTATTAAAATACCTAAAACTCTACGAATTTACCCTTCTATTTATGAGACGTTTGCTTAGTTAAGATATAAATACACCTAAGATCAATGTACATTCTCATAAGAGGCAACATTTTCATGGTGAGTGTTCTGCCAGCATGGCACAAGTTTTCTCTATATTGTTACAGGAGGAGAAGCAAAGGGAGTGAGACCTCACAATCACAATGTCTTGACTTCCACTTCTCTCAATGTTTCTGCATCAAGTCACCATGGGAAAGGCTTCCAGACAAATTATAGTTCCAATAAAAGAGGTGTAACTAGCTCTAGCAGTTCCAACACTGGTAACTCCTGTCTACAAAATACGTCTAACTTGTTTTATGACTATTATAAGAAATCTGGTCACACCAAGGACAGATGGTACACACTTCATGGCTATCCAGCAAGTTCAAAGTTTCCCAAAGGGAGAAGCTCAGGATCTATAGCAAACGTGTGTGCATCTAAGGTGGAAGCAAATTAGTGTGAGATGAGTTTTGAATAGAAAAGTCATATACCAATATATCTGTCAAAAGATTAGTATGAGAAATTACTCAGTCTTTTGGAAACTCTACAAGTTGGGAATGTCTGTAATAACTCAGATAACTCATTAAGTGGAGTTGTAAACTTCGTAGGTATACTCTCTTGCTATTTTTCAATAACTGAGATAGGTGACATATCATGTAAATATGCTAGATTAACTGAAGACTCTTGGATCATAGACTCAGGGGAATCACAACCTCATAAATATTAAAAAACTTCCATATCCATTTCTAGTGACCCTACCAAGTGGTTACAAAGTTAAAGTGATTGAGATTGGAGATGCATATTTGAATCTAGTTTTAACTCTATACAAAGTGTTTTTGTGCCTAGCTTTAAGTTCAACTTGATTTCAATTCATTTTCTAGCCTTGCAACTCAAAGGCATAGTCAGTTTTAATACTCTTTCTTGCTTGTTGCAGGGACCTTCTCTGAAGAGGCCTCTGCAGCTTGGTAGAACTAAGAATGGTCTGTACATCATGTGTCCAAAATGCCACAACTGTTGTGCATCTTCTGAAGGTGGTCCATTATCCCATGTCAACTGCCATCTTTCAAATTGTGAATTTGTTTCTTCCTTAGCAAACTATGAGAAATTCTCAGACAAAAATAAAAGTCAAGCTTCAACATCATCTATTGTTAAATACTCCCCAACTATTAATAAAGGAGATTGTTCTATTGTTGATCCCTTTTCTATTGGTAAGTCTTTTTTTGTTGATAAATCTGCTTCTGCATCTTATACACATGACACTGAATTTCTATGGCATGCAAGATTAGGATATGTACTTTTTGTAAAATTGAATAGTATATCCACTACACCTATAAAATTTTCCCCTAAACAACCTTTTACTTGCACAATATATCCTATGGCAAGACAAACTAAAAATCCTTTTCAAGAGAGTACTAATGTTGCCAGCAACATATTTGAACTACTACACATTGACCTATTGGGACCATATCATGTACCTACCCATGATGGTTATAATTACTTTTTAACCATGGTAGATGACCACAATAGGTCAACTTGGACACAACCGATTAGATGCAAAAGTAATGCCATACAAGCTGTGAAAGCCTTCATATCCCTCATAGAAAACTAGTTCCAAATCAAATTAAAAGCCTAACAATGGTCTTGAATTCACCAGTGGTGAAGCAGTTAGTTTTTTCCAAGAGAAAGGAATAGTGTACCAAAAATCATGTCCATACACACCACAACAAATTGGTGTGGTGAAAAGAAAAGCACAAGTATCTTTAGAAACAACAAGGGAACTCCTTTTCCAATCAAAGTTACTTGTGAAGTTTTTGGGAGAACGTATCTTGACTGCCACTTATAACATTAATAGACTACCCACCAAACTGTTGCAGAATAAATCTCCTTATGAGCTGTTTTACCAAGGAAAACCTACTTATTCTCTTCTTAGAAGTTTTGGTTGCCTTTGTTTTCCCACCAACTTAAAGACACACAAAGATAAGTTTGAACCCACGGCAACTCCTCACATCTTTGTTGGCTATCCCTTCAATACAAAAGACTACAAGGCTCTTGATTTGGCTATCAGAAAATTTCACGTGTCTAGGGATATCACTTTTCATGAGACCATTTTTCCTTTTGCCCCGACTCCTGTTGGTTCTAGTTTTGATTTCATTCTAAAATTACTAGTTCACAAGTTGCCTTGCAAGTCTAGCTCATATAACTTCTTTGTTGATGATGATTTATTGGAAATAAATGCATCACAGAAGCCACAGATGACCAAGTAGGTGATAGTTTCAATGAAAATACACTAAGTCCAAATGCACAATCACAACCACAAACCTTAGACCATTGCCCATCTTCACCTAGTCTAAATATTAATGCTTCTGATGATGTCTCACTAGTTATTGCACCCAAAAGATCAACCAGATCAGTTCATAATCCTAATTACCTGAAGAAAAACAACTACATACTACCTAAACTACACTTTTCTGTAACTACATCCAACACTGCTCATCCACATCATTCCCTCACTTCTCTTGTTTCAAACCACGACCATATTTGTTTCACTACACTATGTTCTAATAGTCAACAATTAATGAAGCATATTTCACATGAGTGTGAACCTTCCTCATTTGAAGAGGCAATTCTGAATCTTTCCTGGCAAATGGCAATGACACAAGAGTTTGAGTCACTATATGCAAATGACACATGGGAATTGGTGCCCTAACCTCAAGGCAAGAATGTTATTGGATGTAAATGGGTATACAAGATCAATCACAAAGCAGATGGAAGTGTGAAAAGATTTAAGGCTAGATTAGTAGTGAAGGGCTACATTCAACAAGCTGGAGTGGGCTACACTGAGACATTCTCCCCGTGGTTAAAATGACCACTGTCAGGACTTTAATTTTCTTAGCAGTAAAGAGGGGCTAGAACATGTACCAATTGGAAGTAAACAATGCTTTCCAGTCTGGTGATTTTCATGAGGAAGTTTACATGGCATTGCCACAAGGACTTATGGTGAACAACATCAATATGGTTTGCAGACTTAAAAAGTCACTATATGGGATGAAGCAAGTAGACAATGGTATGATAAGCTGACAAGTAGCTTATGTTCAAGAGGCTACATGCACTCAAATAGTGACTACTCACTATTCTACAAGAAAAATACACATTCTTAAGTGTTTGTTGTTATGTATGTGGATGACATAATCCTGACTGGTATTGATTTAGAGGAAATCAACTCCCTGAAGGCATTCCTACATGATCAGTTCAAGATAAAAGATCTTGGAAAACTATACTACTTCTTAGGACTGAAATACTTATACAGACAGGATGCTATCCTTATCTCTCAAAGAAAATTCACTACTGATCTGTTGAAGGAATTTGATCTCATGAACTATAAAACCACAACATCACCACTTGACTCTATTGAAAAACTCAAAGCTACATATGGTAAGTTACGGGCAGATCCCTCTCACTATAGAAAGCTGGTTAGAAAACTTGATTTCCTCACAAACACAAAGATGGATATAGCCTATAGTAACATCTCAGTCAATTCATGCAGTCACCAAGAGAACCATACTTAAAGGCTACTTATCATGTCGTTAGATACCTGAAACAAGATTCTACACTAGGAATTTTCATCTCAAACAAGCCTGAGTTCACTGTTGGTGCCTACTGTGATTTAGACTGGGCAAGTTGTCTTGATTCAAAGAAGTCGATTAGTGGGTACCTGATTTTTATGGGTGATAGTCCAATCAGCTAGAAGTCTAAGAAATAAGTCACAGTGTCCCTGTCATCTGCTGAGGTAGAATATAGAGCTATAAGACAAGTAGTGGGAGAACTAGTATGGTTTGAAAGATTACTAGAAGAGCTGACAGTATCATGCTCTTTGCCTATATAGATTTTTTATGACAGCCAAGCAGCAATTCACATTGTCAAGAACCCAGTTTTTCATGAAAGAAGAAAACACATAGAGGTGGATTGTCATTTTATTAGAGACAAGCTTCAGCAATGGTTGATTACACTCAGACAAATCTCAACAGACTCACAATTGGCAGACATTTTCACCAAAGCACTAACTGGAGTCAAGCACAATGTACTTTTAAGCAAGTTGTCAGTGATCACGTCACCTCCAACTTGAGGGAGGTTGATGAGATTATACATCACAATATTCAGTTAGAGTTAGTTGAGTAAGTTACAATTAGTTAACTTGTAGCACAAGTAGGAGTCAAGCTATTTAGACAATTTAGTTAGGCAATTTGCTTTACATCTCTGTGTACATATATGCACATAGCAATCACTTTGTAACTTGATAGTTTTCTTCCCAATACAACAGTGAAATACAACAAAGTTTCTCTCCTTAATGAGGTCTTACTTTTGTTCACATTCTTAAGTTTGATCTCCATTAATGGAGGATACTAGAAGCTAAGATTTCCACACGAGCTATTTAGGATCTTTATATTCGTACTTGTCACTATGTTTTATTCAAATTCTTAATTTTAACATAATGTCTTTCTTGTTCATTCTAGCTCAAATGATTTAAATCGGAAAAAAAAATGGAGCTTGATCGATCTAAATTTCACTATTATTGTTTTTACTCAAATTTTAATACTCGACACACTTTATTCTTTCTTGCTCAAATTATTTGTCTGGAAAAGAGAGTTTAATCGATCTTAATTTACTTATCATTAACTTTCATTTTTTACAGATTTAATTATTATTGCAAACAAATTATTTTTCCAGTAAGTATTATTATAAACCCTCATCCCCCCCCCCCCCGGACACAAAGAAATGATGAATAAAATTAAAAGAAGGAAGAGTAAAGTGAACTTTTAGACTCTATTGTTTATCTTTTCTTAGGAACCAAAGAAACTTTGCACAATAGTGACATCTATTTTATAATTTCTAAGGGACCCATATATGTACTTGGAATGGTTCTTCAGCAATTTGAGAGGATAATAAGGGGTATATTTGGGTGAGTTGTTGCATATATATATTGTCAATTACCACCTCATTTTCAGACCATTTCACTACTTCCAAATTCCAAATTTCAACATACTATATAAACTTCATAACATCTTTCAAATGAAGAAGAATTATAGGCACTCCTCTTTTATATTTTTCCTTGTTCTTGTACTTATTTTTGCCACTGCATTTTCCATAATATCAGTTGATGCAAGGAAACACCATAGCAAGAAGAGCAAAATACATCACAAACATAGGAAACAACAGAGAAATGGAGGTGGAAATAATGCACCAAATTGTTCAAACTCTCCTTCTCCTGCCCCATCTCCAACTCCAACACAATCTCACATTTTTGATATCTTGTCCTTTGGAGCCAAAGGTGATGGAGTTACTGATGATAGTAAGGTAAACAAAAGCAAGCTAAGCAAAATTTAACTTTCATATACTGATAGTATCATCAAATTATTTAATGAGTTTCCGATATGAAACATAAATATATCTAGAAAACATATTAGAATTTCTATAAAGGTTAATTAACGTAGATATTATTTTAAAAGTGCAGTAGTTTCAACGATCGAATGATAAAGGTTTAATCAACCTTAAGTTAATTTTAAATTTTTATTTGCCTCCACTAATACACACGACTTCGAAAAGCTAATAATTTATTTGCTATAATCTATCGATTAAACATATTTTTGTTGTAAAAAATAGGATTCCTTACCCAAAAAAAGCTGACTAGGTTCAATATTTATTTTTCTTAGTCTGTATACATATATTATACAAGTTTTATGCACATATTATATATATATTACACATGCACATTTGTCATCATTTCTAGTTTAAGTGGTTGGGTGAATGATTATTTAGAAAATATTTATATTGTCAAAATATAAAGCCAATTGAATCGTATAATTTTCTTGTTTTTAGTCAAAAGTACTTACAAGCCAACTCTAACATGGAATAAATGGTCATTATATATAGGCACTTGAAACAGCCTGGGAAGCAGCTTGCAAAGTTCAAGGGGCTACTCTACTGACTCCTTCAGAATTTCAATTTTTAATTAATCCCATTACTCTTCAAGGACCATGCATGCCAAACTTTGTTTTTCAGGTTTATAATTAATTAAATACATCTATTATTTCCTCCTTCCAATTTATTATGTGATACATGAGTTAGAACTTCTAGAGTCAAGTTTTTCTCTGCTGAGAATTTCTTTTTATGAATTTTCAATATTGCAAATTGTTAATCATCGCGATTTAGGTACTCTTTACGTAATTTTTAAATATATAAATTTTAATTCAAAAGCTATATGTTCAAATTGATGATTAAGTTTGAATCTCGAAATTTTAACTCTATATGCCCCTTAAATTGAGATATGTGCAAGAGGAGTAATATAATCCTCTCTAAGACCCATGCCCCAAAAGATTTTCTGGTCACTTGGAGAAAAAGTATATTCTTTGTCTGGCTAAAAGGTTCCTTTAATTGTTTTTTTAATGATTTAATAGTTAGAATAATTCTGTTACATTTCTGATCATAAACAGGTAGATGGAATTGTTTTGGGTCCTCCAAAAGTAGGGTCCTGGTCAAAATCCAGTTTGTTTCAGTGGTTGAATTTTAAGTGGATGCACAACTTTACCATCCAAGGTACTGGCACACTTGATGGCCAAGGCTATAACTGGTGGAAACTTTCTCAAATTGATTATTTCCAGGTTTATACATTTCTGCCACTTACAATATTACTCTAACTTTATTTTAAAAAATATGAGTGCGGTGGGGGTGTATTGAGACATACAGGAGATTGATTTATAATCTTATAAATATTGATAGTATAAATTCTTTTTTATATTATCAGTGTATTTTAATCTATTTAAAACAATTAACACGCTGTATCTTTTGATGAGGTTAGTAAACTCCTACTGTATATGATCGGATTCCTGTAATTTTGTAGCTTTTATATAAAGGACCTAATGATATTAAAATTATTTTGTATTATATCAATATACAAAAGTTAAACTCTTGAAGGAAGATGCTTCGCATTTTTCCCCCTCCATGAACTAAAGTGAAAGACCAACGAGTATTTTGGAGATCTCAGGTTTGACGCATTTTGTGTCTTGCGTTATCTTTGTTAAGAAAAATTAATTTCTTAATTTGAGATTTTCTAATATGAATCTGAATTAAAGGAGCGCATTACCCCATTTAATAATTTCTTGAACATAGACTTTGTCCATATATATGTATAGTATAATTAAATTAGACCATTTTTACATGTTAATGATCATATTCTTCTTCCATTTCATATTTATTTTACAGGTGATGAAGAAATCTAAAAGCATTCCTGATATGAAACCGACAGTAAGTTATAAAATATGACTTAATGCCTAATTGGTTGAATATTATTTATTAATATAAATGACTGGTGATGAATAACCTTTTTTAAATATTCTTTTATGACAGGTTTTACGATTTTATGGTTGTTTTAATGTGACAGTACGTGACATAAAAATTGTAAACAGTCCTCAATGTCACCTTAAATTTGACAATTCTAAAGGGGTGAAAATCAACAATGTCACAATTTCTGCACCAGAAAGTAGCCCAAATACTGATGGTATTCATCTTCAAAACACACAAGATGTTGAGATCCATAACTCCAATATAGGAACAGGTATATTTTCTTTCTATTATTCTTTTGGCTTGATTATTAAGAATGACACATTTCTAAATTTAAATTTTTTTAATTAAATACAACTAGGTAGATTTAGAGACTACTTAACTTAAACTTTTATTACTCTATTTGTCCACATTTACTTGTTTATATTTGACCTAACACACCTCTTGAGAAAAAAGAATCAAATAGTAATATTACCCTATCACTCCAATTGTTATAGATTGGAAATGGATTGGAAATAGTAATAGGTAGAACTTAATAACAAGGATAAAATAAATTTAAAATGATAAACTATATATATCTTGATTTTTTTAAATTGCACAAACAAAAGTAGACATTCATTTTTGTACCTTGGACTATATATCCTAAATTCTATGTCTTAATCAAAATAAAACACAAGAAAATGCCAATTGATTTAGTTTTTCCGAAATCAATTAGTGGCCTTAAGGTCAATACCAACCTAAGAAGAACTATTATTCTTATAATCATAGAAGAATTAATTTTTTAATTCTCGAGCAATAATTTCACGATCCAGACAAATTGAAATAAAAGTATACAAAAGTAGCTTTACTTTTTTTATTTTGTTTCTTTTTTTTTAAAAAAAAAAGAAGGCCAAGAAAGTAGAGTAGACTTTGATATATAGTTGCTACCATGTGCACGTTACATGTCAAGAATATTTGTAATGGTCCCATGTCATCCTCAGCTTTCAACTGATAAATTAACGGTCAATTAAACTAACTTTTTGTCTTGCCTCCAACTCCAACACTAAAATATTTAATATTAATTATAAAGAGAATTTTATGTACTCCAAGTGTATGAACACCTATCCTAGCTAGCTAAAATAGTGACACAACCTTTTTTATCCTTGAGCTGGTTAATTGGTACACCACTAAACTATTAAGTGATTAAATTACTCAATCCAATGTTATTGTCCATTAGGACACTTTACTAAGCTATGGTATTCTTAGTAAACATGAGCTAATTAAGATTGCATGATTCTCTAATCTCAATATTCTTCTGATTAATTAATTTAATTACCAGGAGATGATTGTATATCAATTCAAACTGGTTGCTCCAATATTCATGTCCATCACATCAATTGTGGTCCTGGACATGGCATAAGGTACGTAATTAATCACTCATTTATTACCTTACTAATCTTTTCTGTTTCTTGCATATTATTATTAGCAATTTATTGTTTGATCTTATTATATTCTGAAGGAATTAAACAACAAACACACGGTCGATAAGATTATTGAATTTGTTTTACTCGCTAGAAAATGTAATCACATATAAACTACACCATATAAAGTCACATTTTATAACCGAATACTTATTACAGTCGTTCACTTTTCGAAAAAGAAATCTACACAAGAATCTTCACTTGAACTTTGTAGGGATTGGAGAAAAAAGAAATACTTTTTTTTGTTTTTTGTTTTTTTTGCAGGAAAAAGTTGTATTAATTCTCTGAAAGAAAAAACTCTTATAAACTTAAGGGACATGACTTTTCAAATAATTGTATTTTTTTCTTTTATTAATAAATAAATATTAATATATATATGAATTAATCCACGCGCAATCCAATTTCCCTTGGTATTCGGTTTCTAATTTCTTTTCATCCCTACAGCCTGGGAGGCCTAGGAAAAGATAAAAGCGTTGCGTGCGTTTCAGACATCATTGTTGACAACGTCATCTTGGAAAGGACCATGTATGGTGCTAGGATTAAAACATGGCAGGTGTGTCACAAAAAATTACGAGGTCAAAATAATTTTTTAGGTGCAGATAATGAATGTGATGTTGAATCCTTTGGACTAACTTGTGGGTTGATTTTTCATATTAATTTTGTAGGGTGGTCTTGGATCAGTCAAGAACATATCATTTTCAAACATTCAAGTATCAGACGTTAAGGTACCAATCATGATAGATCAATATTACTGTGACAAACATGTGTGCAAAAATCAAACAGGAGCAGTAGCAATATCCAACGTTAAATTCAATCAAATTATTGGAACTTATTCAGCCAAACCAATTCACCTAGCTTGCAGTAATTCAATTCCATGTACAGACGTCGATTTAATTGACATTCAATTAAAACTATCGACGAATTATCAAGGAATTAATCAGATGGGATTGTGTTGGAATTCTTACGGAAAATCACAAGCACCACTTCTTCCTTCAAGTATGGATTATTGTGTTAGAAGGGGAACTGGACTTGTTAGAGGAATTTCAAGATCTCATGAACATGTTTGCTTGCCAATTTTTTAGCCTCTTTTTTCTTTTTTTGGTCAAGTTCTAAGTCTTATTGTAATTAAGTAATTTGTGTCTCTTTTTTATTTTCTATGGTTGCTTTGTCCTCCCCCTATGTTTTTAATGGTGGAAGGCACAAGTTCTAGCTAATCCAGAATTAAATATGACGTTTTTTTTTCCAATGGATTTTGGAGTTTATATATATTCAGCAAACTCCTTGTTTTTTGCTCTCATTAATTTTAATTTTATTTTTATAGTTATCCCACATTTTACCTTGTTTTATTTCATCTGTGGGACATATTCCATCCCAATTTCTTTTACTTTTGAACTAACAAGTTACCGATGTGATTATTGTTGTGCTCAGTATGTTCTGAATTTTTTTCCATGTTCAATTAGCTAAAATATTTAATATTTGAATAATATTTCTTCTAGGAAAACGTTTTTTTAAGCACTAAAAAAAATGAATTTTTTTTAGAAAAAGTAGAAAAAACAAATCTCATTAGTAGCAATACAAATATTGATAGAATCTTCTCCAATTTCCAACGCACTTCATCTTTCCACCTCCAATACAAATCTTCTTCTCTTTCCTAGAATTTTTATATTAAACTAAATTACATCATATAAATTAAAATGAAACTAATTAATATTGGAAAACAAATATGAAAGAGTGATAATATATAGTTTAGTCAAAGTGGGTAGTTAATATTTGGAATTAGTATGCTACTCTAGTCTTTTAGATTGAATGATGACAAAGATTTGCAAAGATAGTATGTAATAATTCCATAGAGACTAGAAGCACATAAGTCTTTGTCGAAATGTGTACTTCATCATGACTCATGAGGGAAATTCCATCCTTTTAGTTGAAAAAAATTGCAGCTTGAGGTTATTATGGGTCCATTTAATTATTTTTTAATATTTTTTACTTAATATTTAATATTCATATTAAAATTAAATTAATTTTGATTTGTGTATATTTGCTAATATGTGTAGTTCAACATGACTGACGAGGGACATTTTATCCTTTTAGATGAAAAATCATATAACTTTTTGAGGTTATGGATTCATGTAACTATTTCTCTCCTCTTCCCTTTGTCCCTTCTTTTTTTTTTCTGACGGAGGCCAGAGAGAGGTGAGGTTATTTGGTGTTCGATATTTATATTGGAGTTTGGTGTTTGTAATAAAATTTAAAGTGATAAAAAATAAATTATAATTATAAATAAAATATGAAGAAATAAAATTTTATTGATAAGCATATAGTTACAAATCTGTTTCTTCCTTAATTCTTCTCATAAGATTTCTTCATGATTCGAGCGTCGTTAGTGGCGTATTTCTCGAACGTAGGATGATTTTGACCTCCTTAAATCATATTTTGATCTTTGTATGAGATATTTGAGATGCCTTTTCAAGGGAATATAATACCCTTTATACAAGCATGAATTAGGGTTTACGGTAGAATAGCCTCCAAGAAACTGTGACTGAAATAGAACTAATTTGTATAGTCCTCCAAAATTTCAATATCTACAAATGTCTCCTGCTTGTCGAATTGTAGACTTGATGAAACTCTAAGACGAGGCTTGAAATACTCGCGGTTCTATACGTTCAGAATTGCAGATTTGATTTATGAGAGAAGAGATGAAGGGCAGATTTGGTTCCACTGGCGTACTAAATTTGTTTGCAACAAATTTTCAAGTGATGAAAAGTAAATTACAATCACAAATAAAATATGAAGAAACATAATTTTCTTGATAAGCATGGGGGTACAAATCTGTTTCTCCCTTGATTCTTCTTTCATAAGATTTATCCATAATTCGAAGGTTGTTAGTGGCCTTTTCAGGGGAATATGATACCCTAATTAGGATTTAGGGTAGAGTAGTCTCCAAGCAACCCTGACTAAAATAGGACTAATTTTGTAGAGTCTTAGAAAATTTCAATGTCTACACTTGGTTAATATTGATTGCGCTAGGTAGGATCTCATTCGGAAGAAAATGCTCCTCGCTGAGTATCCTTTCATGCCTAAAATTCAAAAATTGAGATCTCTAATTAAGTCCAATTCATTGTATCATATCCTTTAGTTGTACATGGAACTATTTTATTCTTTGGCTGATTTGTTTATTTTGTTGAATGGCTAGCCAGGGGATTATGTCTAACTGTAAAAACTACTTGTGATTTCATGGTCCACTTTGCTCATGCTCATCTTGTATTCTTACTATTTACGGGTGTTTACTTTTTGATTAAAAATTGAATCTTATTTCGTTGGCATTTTAGTTTTTGAAAAAGCAATAATATTTGATTTGAATTTATTAAAACTAAATCAAACATTAAGTTCGATCTCAAAATGGACACTTTTTAAACGCTACATATCAAAAGGGATCCTATTTAAGAATACAAATCACAACAGCCACTTTGCTCATTTGTGAGCAAACTGTGACAAATGAAGTAAACTCCATCAATTTACCCCAAAATCCAAAACAGATCCAAAAAAAAAAAATTCAAAGTAGTTCGCCCACAAATGGATAAACTACAATCTTTTATTATCTTCTCAGCTGAAGATATATCTCTTTCTTCAACCATAAATATGGATTATTCACTTCGCATTTTCTTGTTCAGCTTTTATCTTCTACTTTATATTTTGATTTTTGAAATTTGATAGCCATGTCTCAATAATCCAGAAAGGTATGTATATTTAATTGAATTGGATGTTTGTAAATGCAAAGAGTGCAGTTAAATAAAAATGTACGGAGGACTCCAAGAAATTCTGGTCATAATTAAGTTTTGGAGTTGTGAGCGTTCAAAGATAACTAATTTAAGTTGTTCACTCCAAAATATTTGAATATTCACTTATTTCCTTGTTTCGCTATCTTATGAAAATGATGGATGTGATAAATTTTTTGTGCTTAAACAACACCCTCATAAATAAATTCAGAAAATTTTCAAAATAGTTAGATTTTAGCATTTAATAGAACCCATTAGCTACACTTTCAATATTTATTGAAAATAGCTATACTTTGAATTGTTTTTTTTAAAATTTTTTCTAATAGAATACACCAATAAATAACAAATTGAAGAAAATCATGGGTGAGAATCCTTCAAATATATATAGTAATTCTTTTCTAAAAAATTTTAATTACTTATGTTACAAATTATGAGAGGATATGTTTAATCGTCTTCCTCATCCTCCATTAATGAGATTCAGTTCTCCATTGTCGAAGGTGATTTGGTTGATCAATTTGTGATCGGAAAGCTGCACAAAATCTATACGAACGAGTAACGATCAAGCGATCAGTACCAACAAGTTATAAATAATCTGAGTCGCTACAAGAAAGCTCTAAATGCTGAAATTCTCCGAGTAAGATGAAAATGATCGGGAATGAATATAATTCAAATGTTCAATCTCTTTAATATTCGTATATTAATGGTATGGAATACAAAGGAATAGAAATACATGCTCTTATGTTTTTTTAGTAAAAACTAAAATAGAGATATTGCTAAACAAATACAAATGTATATAGAATCAAATAATTTTAAAAAAAATCTAAAATATAACCAAAGAACTAAAATCACACATGATATATGATAGAGATTTGGTTATCTAAATACATGGAATTCTCTTAGGAAGAAACTTTGAAATTCCCAGGGAAAAAAATGGAGAATGAAGAGAGAGAAGCGGAAAGGTGAATAATGAAGAGAGAGAATCAGGAATAAGGGAAAGATGTTTCTTATTTCTTTATTTAACTAAAAATATGGGTAGTAGTTGAGAAAATACAGGCAGTAAATTAGAATACTTTTAATTTTCTATTTAAGTGTAATATAATTATTTTTAATATTATTTTTAAAGTATAGCTGTTTTCAATAAATAAGTTGAGAATATTGGCTAATTTCATAATTTTTCCTAAATTGGAACTAACACCATTATTTCATAGGTGAAGAAATTTTCTTTTGACTTTTCGTTCAAAAATATCAATTTTGAACGAAATCAGATCGTCGTGAGAGAGAGAGAGGAAATGAGTTGTTCGTCAAAGAAGAAAGATGAAGGGGAAGGGCAGGTGACGAGAGCAGGGGAAGAGAGACTGGAAAAAAGGGTGAGAGTCGTGAGTGTTTTTTTTTTAAAATAAAAATTTACTATAAAACATTAATTATATTATGTTTGGTAATCTTTAAAATTATAGCTATATATTATGAATATAATAGTTATGTTCGCTCAATTAAGTAATTTTTTTCCAAAACTGAAATAGAAGTCAGCCCTCTAAGGATATACTCATTTAGGAAATTAAAATTTTCACTAATGAAAATTTTTTTTTTAAATATTCATCTTATTTTATTATAAATTGATTCGTTCTATGTAAAAATTAAAAAAATTATAAAAATCTCTCTCGAATACATCCCTCTCCTCTCACTGATATATCACTATCCCCTCTCTTCTCTCTAGGATACGTCCCTTTCCCTTTTAATACATTCCTATCCGCTTTTTGATATATGTATCTGCATGTCTGCTGCTGTATTCGAAATTCTTTAATTTTAAGAAACTTTTATAATTTAAAAAAGAGTATAAACATAATGTAATCTGTTGTTAACACTATATGATTTTTTATAATTTTAAAAAATAAAATAAATTAAAATCTTAGAATGGTATCATGATCCCTCGTGCTTTGATTATTTGCAAATGAGAGTTATATTAAGATGGTAGGTGAGAATTTAAAGTGACTAAGCACCGTCCAATGCCTAAGAAAAAGAAACTTGATGCAAAACGATGGCACGCGTACGAGTGAAATTGATTGGCTTCAAAATTATTACTTCCTCCGTTTCCTTTTACATGTATCTTTGGGATGACACTTTCATTAAGGAAAAAAGACGAGTTTATCATTTGACACTTATTTAATAATAATTATTTTTTTAGTTCTTTTAGTTGGTAAAAGAGTATATATTTTCAAAGTCATTAACTATTAAGAATAAAATAAAAAGAAAAATATAATTTATGCATTAATTTTGTAAAATGACATGTATTAAAAATCATACATTTATAGTAATGATGACATATAAAATGAAACCTGAAGTAGTAGTAGTTCATGATAGAAAGCAATTGTATCATTAAAGGTTAAAAGGTGCTATACTGCTATGTATGTTCTTTTCTTTTTTTCTTTTAATGCTATGGAACCTGGAGACAAGTATAAAATTTGATTTTACATAAACTACAAAAAGAGGAAGACTATCAAAATTTTATAAAGACTCTATTCATTTCATTTACCATCAACGTGAAAGTTTTATTATTTTTGAATAAAAAGTGTATGTAACAATACATAGTTATCAACACAAGGATAACTTGAAAGCAAATTAAAACTAAAGGATATAGAAAATATAGAGATAGGTAAAAGGAGATAAAGAAACTCAGACTGAGAATGGAAATGAGAGGAATCAATGATGTCCTTTTAGCTAGTTGGGCATTTGGTTCGAATCCCAAATCAACGGTTGTACTGAAGGCCTTCCGATTTTGTTGTTTCTTTTCGACCCAATTATTAATTGTGTAATATTTGTGTAGGTATCGACATTAAGCGTAAGTTAGTTCATAATAGTATAATTAGTTTTAAACTAGGGGAATCAGGTGTTTTTATTTTCTTTCATAATTATAAAATTTCAAAGTGTTATTTTAATTGAAATTCATTTGTTCTTGTTTAAAATAAATTTTGTATATTTACTATATTTACATGGAACGTAGAAGCAAGTTTGGTAGCTTTGACACCGTAGGACAAGTTGGCATATAAAATGGCATAATAGTCATAGTAATCATTACCTCGTACCCATTTAAAAATTTTCCATTAAAATAGATTTAAAATTTTCCCTCACTTTTTTGAAAAGTTTATCCAATTATTTTTATTACAAATCTCTATATTATTATCCTAAATCATGTTCATCCACCAAAGAAGAACCGAAGTTAAACATTTTGACAAACAATTAAAATCGAAAGAAGCATAAACAACATAAAAATATATGACAATTTGAGTCGATAACTTTTAGTGCTTGGTGTTGAACGTTGGTCTTATTGCTCATTCATAATGTTGTTGGCTAGAGTTACGGGTAATGGAGAAGATATAAGGGAAAAATCACAAATCTAATTCCTCTCTCCCTCTCCGAATACTTCAACCAATTTTTTTTTTATATTTTCTCTCAAATCACTCTTCTTCATTTTTGGGTGAGAACTGAGAAATTTTCATCATGTATTCTTGATTCATATTATGCTATCAATTTTCCTTCATTTTTTGGGGGCTCCTCATTGATTTTGCTATTGTGTTTGATGTCACGCTCCGAGAGGGTATCCTAAACGTAACTGGCACTCAGAGACTATTGTTAGTCCCCAAGCGAACCACTTGGCCTCATCACGTTTATTCAATCAATAAATTCTACTAATCAACGGAAGACATACGCAAGTAAATGGGCACATATCATCTAGTCTCAAAATAATCTTATAATAAAAGGCTAGTAGGAAGAACTAGCTCATAATCTTATATCAACATTCGATTCTAGTCTATGAAGTCTCTATCCCTATCAGGTGGTGTCAATGACAGACCCATAACTACCTCAATCAAAATAAAGTTAACAAGTGTCTAGCTCTAAGGCAAGATGAAATAAATATAATGAATCCTTCGAAGGAAGGGAGACTCACCCATCAGCTGAACGTCTCAAATCCTCAACGATGCACCTATTGACAATCTTCAAATCATGTATGTACATCATGAAACGATGCAGTCCCAGAGGGCGATGTCAGTACGTGGAATGTACTAGTGTGTAAAATAGTTGAATGAAACCGAAACAGGTAAAATAATATAGACATAATAATCAACATCAAGGATAGTAAAAATCAACATGTCAAATGTCTATCTAAAGCAAGAATAAAGAGTAAATAAGTGACATATCAACCAATCGACTTATGATTCAAATCAGACTCATCTCAAAAGGACTCATCTCAACACAGATTACTCGATTTGGGAAAAACAACTGACCAAGTCCTTTTGTTTCAAGACAATAAAGTGAGGACCTGTCTGACTCTAATAGACTTAATCCATGGAATGAGAACTTGTCCGACTCTAATGGACTTAGCCCTCGAGTGAGAACTTTTTCGACTCTAACGAACTTAGCCCTCGAGTGAGGACTTGTCCGACTCTAACGAACTTAGCCCTTGAGTGAGAACTTGTCTGACTCTAACATACTTAGCCCTCAAGTGAGAACTCGTCAGACTCTAACAGACTTAGCCCTCAAGATAGGGACTTTTCTGACTCTAACGAACTTAGTCCACTCCTCATCTCAATTTAGTTATCTAAAATTAGCCTCGTAGAGACTCTCATTATCTCATTAAATCAAACTCTACATTCTCTATTGATTTCAGGAACTTTAACTTATCTTTATTAACTCAATCTCATATAAGAACTCAAAGACTCAGACCATCGTTTAGAAGAAGTCATTTAGACAAGACTCAAGAACTCAATCTTGAAGACTCACAGGATCATCAAGCTCAACTAACTCAATCTCATACTCATGTCAAGATTTCAATCAACATACTCAAGTCAAGGCTCTAGACTCCATCCCTAGGTTCATTCATGCATTCTTTAAAAAATATACATATAGGGTTTATACAAAATCTTATGAAAGGTATTCAATTTAAGAAAAGAAAACAAGTTTATGATGATCATCAACATATGAAAGTACATGTAATAGATACAATTTTCAAGAAAATAATCAAGAAAGTATTTCAAGAAATATATATGGGGACTCATGGACTCTCAACTTATTTATGACCATCCATGGGGCACATGCGAGAACAATCTTATGTTTTTGTTTAACCTTACATACCTGGAACAAAGGTAGATGATCAATTTGGCACAAATCCGTCTTGAAATCTTCAACTCCTCGCTCTTCTCTCTTCTCTTTTAGCCCTAGGTCTTTTTTAGAGACTTAGAATGGCTTAAGAATGAGTTACGTACCTTTTTAATGCTTAAACGGCCTATTTTCATCATATATTAAGTCTAGGAGGGGTTTGGAAAGGTCTAACATGCCCCTTACGAAATTTAAAAAAAGTCAATTTTTGGGATGCGGGGTCCGCAACGCGGACCGCGTATTTTTCATCGAAAATCCTTTGAAATCCCGTAGAAAATTTTCTGGAACAAAAACTAAGTGTTGGTCTGCGATGGGTACACGTCGCGGTTCCATCGCGTACCCTCACTGGTTTGCGTTTAGTTACGAAAAATTATTTTTGACCCGATTGCTCTAAAATTGGGTCGAGGTATTTTTCCACTCAATTTTTTGCGCTGATCATAAATCCAATCTCGGATTTCCTATCAATGCTTTGGAAGACGCATTATGCGCACGATTACTTTCTAGGGGCATTTTGATAATTTTGCAGGGTGTTACATCATCTCCCCCTTGGGATCATTTTTCCTCGAATGATGGGTAGAGGTGGATATCAAGGCACGAAATAGACTCAAAATTCATCTCAACATTCACATCTGTCAATCAATCTCTTGATTCTATCTCGATCAACAATCAACTCTATTCGGACTCAAGAATAGACGATTGACTCAAGAAAAGACAATCCATTTAGTTATGGGTAAGGATATTACCTTCAATATTCTCATCATTAGACATGAATAACGATCAAGACTCCTTTCAATACTCAATCAATCAATCTGGAGAATCACAAGTCATTAGAAATTAGACAAATTAGTTCAAATTAAGAGTAGAGATATTCTCTTAGACATTTTCACCATCAAGCATGAATGGAACATGGCAACTCAGTCAATCTAGATCATTTGAACACCTTAAAAATCAACATTTTTGAACTCAGGAAGGAAGCTATCAACTCTAATGGAGAACGAGACCATCGATATAGAAGACTCTATGTACAATTCTCAAGCTTAGCACCTCATCTCAATTGTACTCCCTTTCACGACACTCTACTCCATCAACTTAAACTCATAACTCCTATTCAAAACTCCACCTATCCACATCCCTTATTACCTTCAACCCTATCTTTGAGCCTCAAGGTGCTATTGCTAAGATGATCATACTTACACCAATCTAACCCTTCGAAATTTATATCTCATATTTCTATAGTGACCTTTCTTAGAGAATATAACTCATTATGATCACTTTAATACACCCACACAATGAAATTCACAGATTCAAGCCTATCACTCTAATCACTTCATGGCCTCTTTAAGGTCAATTTTTACTAGAGGATCTTTAACCAACCATGGTACATTTACGCCCTCAATCGCATGCACTCTTATCATGGGATTGCTTTACTAATCTATTAGGCTCATCACAATTTCTCTAACTCCTCCCCCATGTCTATAACCTAAAAAGAAAACGATGTCGCATCATTTTCAAAATCAAGAACACTCATTCTCTCTCGTCAACCCTCACTCTTCTAATAACATCAACATTTCTATCGAGATTGAAAGACAGGATCACTGAAAGGGCTTTGAATGAAAGATCATTAGCATGATTCAATCGAGAAATCTTATCTGAGAATGTTCATAATGAAGTACAATCTCTCTCGTTTATCAAGACTCATACTGAGTTCACAGAACTATACGTAATGTAAAACTCAGGTCACATTTCTTTCGCCATAGAGTTGGAAACTCTTAGATCGGTTAGCTAAGATTAGAATATCAAATGTCTATCAAAAAAATAGGAACCTGTCCGACTTAAATAGACTTAGTTCACAACATAGGGACCTGCCCGACTTTAACAGACTTAGTTCACCAAATTGGGACTTATCCGACTTTAACAGACTTAGTCTACTCTTTACTTTAGTTTACTCTTACCTATCTATTGGATGTCATAAGGCCTCACTTCTTCCCTCTTCCTTATCTTTTGCCCCTATGTGATACAAGTACAATACCATACTCTCCATAAGGATACATTAACTCCTCCTCATCTACCATCACTCTTAGTCTGCGATCGTCAACATCACTATCTGGACCTGGGAGAACTATTATCTCCCTCTTTGGCAAAGCCTATATCTATTACCGCTCCACGTAAGAACAAACACGATTATACATCTGAAACTTGATACTCTAAATCCTGCCATCAACAAGGGCATAGCAAGCCTAAGGCCAGTCCTTGCGTAAAAGGGCATCGAAAATCATTCACATCCAACTCAAACAAATCGACTATAGCACCTCTATAGTGGACGAGAATGGTGCAATCACCGTCAGTTCACTCAATTAGGATAAACTCATTTGTATAAAACTTAGATTATAATGAAAAACTTATCATCCTCTATCTGTAAGCCCTGATCGACTCATTTACTAGGGATGACAAAGAATGCTTACATCAACCTACTCCACATTGACAACTCAAAAATATTGTTTAGATTCTTATAGTAGTCACAACTTAGAGCTTCACACATCTTTACACAATCATGGGTACACATCTCAAGCCTCTTCTTATATGACTAAGCTCATAACTCGATAAGTCTCATGAACTCTCACTTAAAAAAAATCATAGGCGTAGTTTAGATCTATCTCATTGAAAGCACTCTTTCCCTTTATTCAACACCTACACTTCACCCTCAAATGTGTGGATATTATAACACCTCGACACAAACTCCCTTCTAGTTTGAGCATGCTCTATCACAATGTAATAATAACTCATTCTTTATACCTCATCATAATTGCTAATAAAGATCAACCCCTCCCCATATTTCTCAAGGTAATTTTTTCTCTAACCAATCTTTCATTTCTCAGAAATGTTTCAAAGAATCAAATTGTTGATATATGTTTCAGAGTTTTGGCTTCTGCCATTTAAATGGTCTTTGAATGCAGTTTGCGAATGTTGAGTTCAAGGTGAAGATTAGCCAAGCTTCCTCCAACAATCCTATCAAGGTAGTTGTATCAAAGGGAGCTTCCCAGTTTGAGCATGACAATTACAAGCAGATACTTAAGCGTATAATAGGAAGGGTGAAATTCTTGCCTTAATGGGGCCTTCTGGAAGTGGGAAAACAACCTTGTTAAAGATATTGGGAGAGCAAGAAGCACCTTATATAGGTTGGGCAGAGCTTAAAGAAGCAAGCCCCTATTAGAGAAAGCCATTGCGCGCTAGCCTAGCTAGCTAATGTTTTTCAGCTGGCTGCTAAGGTACTTCTTGGACACAGAGGTTTTTGAGATCTATAAGAAGTAGACCATCTCTCAAATTATGTCCTTGATATGAAGAAAACAGAGATGTTAGGTTGCAAGGCCGCAATTAGCCCAATAGAAGAAAATCATAAGCTTGAAGAAAAGAGAAAAGAACCCTTGGATGATGCAGGCATCAGAGGCTTGTGGGAAAACTTAGATATCTTACTATCACTAGACCTGACATTACCTATGTTGCAGGGCTCATAGGATTAACCAACCTAGAGCACCGTGTGCTTGTATACCAGTAGGCTATTACGACGCATCGGAGACCTTCGGCCATAAGACTTTAGGCGCAACGACGTAACTATTATATGACCACTTACGCATTGATACGTGAATACGATGGGATACGACCGCCCATAATGGCTTTGCGTTGATATGTAGTTGGATCGATGCTTCGCCTCATCCGTGGTCCTTGGAAACCTTGACTCTTCAATAGATTAGATTCATCTTCACTTAAGAAAAATGGTACTTTCTCTTTGCCTTACCGTCTTTTCTTAGCGGATCAGCTACATATCAATGGGTACTTACTACTCTTTCGTCAATACTTATGGCATTCACTAGTCGCCCTATTACTTACCTAATAGATAACAACTCTAGTCACAGGTTTCAATCAACAATCACTCTCACTATCTCATCCTTTCCTTTATCAGCTCTTTTTGGAAGCATGATCACAATTGTGTAACGTGTAACACACGAATTAAAAGAGAGTTTCATAGAGTTTTAACACTATTGCATGAATTGGAATATGAAAGAAGCAAAACAATTCCAAATGTTCTATAGCCTCCTGCTTATAGGTGTGGTGCACAACACACCCAAAAACAAGACTCTATTACACACGACTTCATAGACTCCCTAGGACACTTGAACTCTGTGCTCTGATACTAGGTTGTCACGCCCCGGGAGGGTATCCTAGACGTAACCGGCACTCAGAGACTATTGCTAGTCCCCAAGCGAACCACTTGGCCTCATCACATC
>JAPFFP010000088.1:77442-122452 GCA_026153255.1 Solanum medicagineum | reverse complement strand
AAATATATAATATAATTCTTTAAGATAATTTTGATAAAGTCCGGGGTTCATCTACTTTTGAATTTATCATATAATTTTTTAAAATATTATATTAAAGCAATTCTATTTTAAATTTATCACACAAAAAGTCACTCAATTTTGACTTTAAAAAAATAAATTTGACATGAACTTTAATATTTTGTACCGAAAATATGATATTTATGCTTCAAGATAAGCTAACTGTTTTTCATATTAATAGGTTTTATTGACTTGATACACCCTTTAAAAAATAGTTAGATGCACATTTTACTAAACTAATTTTACTAGTAATGTTTTGAACCTTTAGATTTGACTATTACTAATTTATGTACTTATTTAAAAATAAAGATAGTATGAAAAATAAGTATCGATAAATTGCTTTGATTTGTGAAATGAATGAATAGATTGAAACATTTATTTTTAATTTATAGGTCAAGAAAAACATAGTGGAGAGAGTCCATTTAGAATAATTTTAGAAACATCTCTCGACTTTGTAACACAAATACGGTTGGTACATACAACATTATATTTGCTTTCGTTAATTTAATTTCTTTATATAACTTTTACACATTATAATTAATATTAAAAAAAATTGTTGTGACAAATTATTTTTCTTATTAATATGCTTATTTATATGGTGAATTCATAAACACCTCTAGAAAATAAACAATATATTTTTTATGTGATCAAAACTTTAAAAATAGAGCACGTTTATGTAATAAAAATAATTTTATTTTTGTGTAGTAAATTTTAAAGTTAAATGATTTTACGTAACAAAATAATAAAAATAAAGTATATTCAGAATATAATTTTTTCAAAAAAATCTTAATATTTTATTTTATAGTACAAAATTTAGTGGTGCACACAACATCATATTTGCTTTTATTAATTTAATTTTTCATGTAATTTTAAGCACTATAAATAATATTAAAGAAAATATGATATGGCTGTTTTTTTCATATCAACATACTCATTTATACTGTACATAAACACCCTTTAAAATAAATAAAAATATTTTTAATGTGATAAACATTAAAGATAGAATGCTTTTATGTGGCAAAAGATAAAATTTATTTTTACTTAGTAAATTCTAAAGTGAAGTGACTTTTTTATATAATTAAAAAATAAGAAAATAATTTTATGTGTAATAAATTCAAATTTTGCTAATGATTGATAAAATTTATGCATTTTCCTTTTGTTTCACTATCCAACTTTCAGGTCTTTCAATTTTCATTTATCTTAATGTTTTTTTTCAAATTATGAAATAGAATGTTAATCATAAAAAATGTTAGCTCAATTTCATAGTAATTTTATTTTCAAAAAATAAAGACACATGAAAGGAAAAAGTTGGCAAGTAAAAATTAAGAACATAAGTTTTTTAAATACTTGAACATTGAGATGTATTTCAATCCATTTGTCAATAAAAGCATGCTTTAATGTACAAATGACTTATTGTAACCACAATAAATTATTCAAATAAAAGTATTACATTTAAATAAGTATTTTTTTACTTCATTTATTCAAGATTACCATTCTACTAGGTATAAATATTTTATGACAAATAGGAATAACATTATTGGGTGATGTAATTGTAGAATTTTTTATAATTAAAAAATGTATTTATTTTCATAAAATATAAAGGACATATCATTAACTGAGACATAGTATAAAAATATTCAATGTAATTAATTAAAATCAGTACTTTTAAAGCATTTTGAGTTTTGACCTTTTTAGTGAAAATTTTTAAATTGTACTTCAAAACTATTCAAATACTTAGTTTAAATTTATTTAAATACAATAATTTATAAAATTACTTAATCAAAGATCATGTTAATAAAAAATATAAGTTGGTTTGTAAGTTATCAAATCATAATAACATAAGAGTACGAGACTGCAATATCAATAGTGAATATTCTTTCGGACTGTTTTTTAACTAGGGTCATAACTCAACTATCAAAATATTTAATTTAAACTTTTAAAATATAAAAATTAATAAATATGCAAAACTTCAATATTAATGTGTTACTATCTTGGATTGTTGTTAACTGATGTCAACATTTATGAACTATATGATTTTTATTGTTTCTATAATGTGTTGATATTTACTATATCTAACGTGTTTTGAGTTTTAACTACCATTATTTAATTTTTCTCAAATTATATTTAAAAAATTATTTAAACATGCAAAATTTTATATTTAAAACTCCTAAATATTAGAATACTTTTTCTTTTTATTTATCTTTCTTTCATTTGTATGTAATTAAGAGTAAAATGTATGCAAGATAAGATTTTATTGATATTGAAGTTTTAAATATTACTAGTAATTTTAATACGTTTCAACTAAAAAATATTTATGTCAATTTTCAAATAGCGTCTTGTTGTCTCTCGTCCTACTTCTAAAGATACACAGAAAAAAGCTTGAAATGAAAAATCATTTAAATTATCATCAAAAAATTATATTATAAATAAAATTACATAACTAAAATCATAATAAAAATGATTAAACTTATATGTTGACAATTTTAATAATTGCTTATTACATAAAATATTTCGGTAAGACTTACATATCGTATTTTCTAACAATAATGTTTGATGTCTACCATATGTAAAATATTTTAAATTTATTTAAATATAATTATTAATAAAATTATTTAATTAGAGGTTATATTAATAATAAATATAAATAATGATCTACAAGTTATTAAATAGTCAAACACATAGACACAAAGCTACAACATTAATAAATGATTCTTGTGGATTGCTATTAAATAAGGTCAATACATAATTCAATTTATTTATTTTAATTTTTTATAAAAATAAAATTCTGATCATCTCGCAAATTTTTGGGGTATAATTGATACTTCTCACATGAAATTTCGATCTTAAATATTTTTGTTGGGATCTATTTGCTTATGATTATATGAATTTCTCGTTCTTATTTAATTCTTTAGTATGAAAATATAATAAATAAAAAAGCAAGAAGGAGAATAGATAGAATGAAAGAGAAAAGGAAAGAAAAAATTAAAATTATTATTTTTACGTTCTTATTGTAATTTATTTGAACAAAAAATGACAGTACATAATAATTAATTATATCATATTAATATTCATATCTTGCTTACTCAGTCATATCAAAACTAACATTTTTAAATTAATTTTTTAATCTTTTATTTCGATTATTTATTTTTCACTTTATAAGTTAATCTAATGCTCTTCTTTATGTGAAAGTGATCTCTATCAAATTTTTAAATTAAGTATTTTTTTAAAAAAAATCAATTCTTATAGCCAGTTTATGTCTTAACTAACGTGTTATTTAATTATTATATCTAGTATCATCTATATTATATTCCTTGAAAATACTATATTAATATTAATTTTAATTATTTTTTTAATATTAAAATATTTTAATATTTTATATTTTTATTAAGTAAAATATAACTATCCTTAATTTTGATAAATTTAAAAAAAGTCAACTTTTCAAATTATTTTCAAAAATTAAAAACACTCAACCAAAAAAATTCAACTATAGTTCATGTCATAGCTTGTTCATTAATATCATTCAAAAATATTTTGTGACCATTAATAATTTGTCACTTAACTTAATTTCATTGTTCATTATATTTTTTATTGTCACTCTATTTCTTTTTTCTCCTTGAAGATTTAATATAATGTTCGTACGATTCTTAAGAAAAATAATTAAATATGAACAATAAATGTGAAACTAAATGAATAAAAAATATGATTCACAAAAATAAGAACACATTCTTATCAAATGAACATATAACAAATAATTTAATTTTTTAAATTTAATGGTAGAAAAAAGCGTGACATTTTAATTTTCCTCCTTGAACTTTGTAAGAATGGTCAAATGTACTTCTACATGAATTTTATTTTAATAAACAAAAATTAAATTAAATTTTCACGTTAAATATATATCTAAGCCGTTTTTATTTTTTTCTATAATACACAAAATAAATATATTTGATATTGAAAAAAATAACATATATTTATTTTTTAAAAAAAATATAGTGAAACTTTAATTTGTACTTCTTTTCCCATGTTTGACCATGGAATATTAATAAAAGAACATTTTATTATTTTGGTCAAATTTGGACCATATTTTTGGGTCAAGAAGGATATTTCCAAAAAGAAAATATCTTGAAAGAAAATATCAAAGCAAAAGAAGAGGTTATAAGCAAATTCCCAGAAAAGTCCAAAAATAGCGATTCAAATTGCAAAAGTTCCAATCAAATGAAGGTATTCTTCCCCCACGCCGGCGCCATCTCAAACTTTACCACGTGACATCTCCCGCAATCCATAACCAATCAACATCGTTTTCCTTTCTCAAAACTCGACACGTCACTCTTTTCATTTTTGTTAGTGGTCATATTATATCTTTTGAAGAACTAATTTTTATTAACTTTTAAAGTTAAATTAAATTATTATTTAATATTTTAAATAAAAATTTAAAAATTACATGGAAAAAATTATCCTTTTTGTTTTATTTTACGTGATATTTTTTGACTTGACACTCTATTTAAGGAACAAAGAAAGATTTTTAAAATTTGCGATCTAAAATAATTTTTTGGATATTTATATGATTGAGAATCAAATTTTAAATTAAAATTATTTTCAATTAATACTTTTTTGAGATGGATTAAAAAAAATGGTGTCACATAATTATTTTTTATAGTAATGATTTTATCCCTAGTGTGAACTTTTTAATGCAAATTTAAATTTAATGGAGTTCAAGATAAAGAAATAAGTAAGAAAAAAGCGGAATGATCTGATAGGCCCTTACACTTGGTCCCGTTTGTCACCTAGGCCCTTATACTCAGAATTTTGCCAACTGAACACTTCAACTTAATAAAACACATTATTTTAAAATCCTCTGACAATTGACCAAGTCTATGTGGCAATTTAATAGCTGAGTTGGAACAAATGAGGGATTTCACGCGCTTTTGGGGACGTAAGTATAGATTTTTAGGCTAAAAATAATAAAAATAAAAATAAAAAGATAAAAACAAGTTAAAAATCAAATTTGTCACCTCTTTCTTCTTCCCCCCACGACCCATAATTTTTTTCGATTTCTACCAAGCACCATCATGTTCTTCCCTCATCCAATCTCCCATTTCTCTCTTATACTTCTTCTTCTTCTTCTTTTTTTTTTGAAAAGGAAGAGGGTCAATTTGATATTAGTATAGAAATGTAAAAGAAATTTACAGAATCAAACACCCAATTCAACCAATTACTTCATTTCTTTGCTTCTTAGCAGGAGTCTTGATAGTTTTTGGCTTCTTCACAATTTTCTTATTCGAAGTTTTCTTCACTTTACCAACAACAACTTTCTTCGCCGGGTTTTCTTTGCTTTTGCTAGAGCAATTGTCGGCTTCTGCGCTTTCTTTACTGCTGATGCTGCTGTTGGTTTCTTCGCTACAACCTTCTTCTTTGAGATCACTCGTTTTGCCTTTGCAACACCGGTGGTAACTGTGACGGTGGGTTTCTTCTTTATTGCTGGGGTTTTCTTTAGCTTTGCGGCCACGGGTTCGCAACAGGGGCCACCTTAAAAGAGTTCTTGATTTTAGTGAGTTTTCCTGAAGCAACAAACTTCTTCAATTGAACCAACACGAATTTCCTGAAATTTGGGGGCAAATCCTTTTGTTTCTCTTCTATGAATTTGACTATCGCCACTTGACCGAACTAGTTCTTTCATTCAATATTGTTATTACTTCTGATATCATCTTAACATAAGGAGGATGAGATATGGGTTTCTTCAGGGTAGAAGTTTTCTTCAAATATCATTCTCCTCTTATCCATTTTCACAATTTTTAATATATCATTGAAAAAATTTAGATATTCTTTATTTGAGATAATTACTTCAATATTTGTGAGATAAAATATATAGAGAGAAGCTAGCTTCAGGAGAGGATAATTTAAAGCTAGTGAGAAAAAAAAGAAATTGAAAATTTTAAAATCAAATAAAAAATAAATAATGTGTTATTAAAAATCTGATGTGAATAATAATGTGTCATTTTAATAGAGAGTTTGAAGTACACGTGCAGTTGAAGGGGTTTAAAATAATATATTTTATTAAATTAAAATTTTAATTAACAAAGTCCTGAATATAAACATCTACCCGACAAACGAAATCAAATATAAGGGCTTATCCGTCCTTCCACCTAAAAGAAATAAACTAGTAAGAAAGGAAAGGAGTATTAAAATGCTTTTACGTCACGTCGTTTCGCTTCCACTTTCCACTCTCCAATCCCATACTCTCTGCTCCTATCTTCATTTCTTCATAGTTTCTTGAATTCATTTTCATCGAGTTTCTCGAAACATTTTCGTTATTTTGTTGTTTTTTCGCTCGAAATTGACGCGTTTCTATCTGAATTCGAGGTAAATTTCTCGTTATTTTACTCTACATTTGGCAGAATTTAGGCTTGTATTTGATATGTTTTACGTTAGATTGATCGAGAATTTAAAGCTGTTATGATCTGAAAATTCGTTTTTGAGTTGAGATTCTGGTTAAATCCTTGTTCTTTCAATTCATTTTTAGCAAAATTTGAACTTAATTTCAGTATTTTCATGCTTTAATGTATAGAACAAGTTTAATTTTGCATATTCAAGCTCGTTTAACCCTTTAGTTCCAGCATATTTCTGGAGAAGGTCGATGATTTCTCTAGATGTTTTATTCGAGAAAAACAAAAAAGAAAAAGGGAAAAAGCTGTTCTGTATGTACAAAAAGTGCTTGATCAACTTTTGCTCACCGACATTCATTTGATTAATACATACACGAGTCATACGAGTATATTTTCGTGTGCACTTTATTGCCTTGAAATAATCCCGGTTTTGGTTGATTCCCTTTTGAAATCTTTAAGTTTTTGTTGCATTTTTACTCTAATTAAGTGTTCTCTGTCAATAGATACACAAATACTCACCACGCACACATTACAACCTACATTTGATTATCCGCAAACAGTCCATTGCTTTTGTGTATATTGCTTCTATATTGATTGTTTTTGTATTATACTAGCAGTGAATTTAGGCTGTGGGAGAATATGAGTAATTCCATAGGGAATAACTTGCTGTACCAGGGATTCCTAACCTCCACAGTTTTGGAACATAAAAGTAGAATCAGTTCTCCTTGTGTTGGAGGCAATTCTTTGTTTCAACAGCAAGTGATCTCGAAATCATCTTTATCAACTGAATTTCGAGGCAACAGGTTAAAGGTGAAGAAAAAGAAAATACCTATGGGAAAGAAGCATGCTATTTCTAGTTCTCCTCATGCTGTACTTACCACTGATACCTCTTCTGAGGTAAATGCTGAACCTACAGGCTTACCTGTTTGACAATATGTGATTTTTCTGTAGTTACTATTCAATTAGGTTGTAAATTGGAGAATCTTTTCTCACTTATTATTATATAGTTAGACTGTTGCTTGAATGTTTTGGTCATCATTAGTGCGTATAGGGAGTTCTCTTCCTCTTTCTGATTTCTTTTGCTTGGTTCTTAGAAACTGACTACTTAGCTTGATCATAGTCTTCCACTCACAGTGTTAATACTGCTATCTGAATAACTTTGCATAAATGCTGAGAATTCCTATAAGATAACTTGAACTAATCTCGTCTATTTATGTTTCTCTTATTCTCAGATTTTATCTTTAATTCCTGCATTATATTTGTTGTTGGAGTGGGACTCTCCTTGAAGATGTGCTGCTATGACAAAATTCTTCTAAAATTAAATAATGATCGAGAATAGATATCAAAATTTTTACTTTCAGTGCTACCATATATAGCCAATAAAAATAAAACTAGAGTTCGAGATAGGAAACAAACACTGAATAGTTTGTGTACTGTGGAAATGTATAATGAGGTGAAACAAAAGCCAAATGTCATTTATTGGTAAATATAGAGCACAAGACTTATAACTCAGAATCTTTCTCAAAAGGAAAAAGAGACTTATAACTCAGCAGTAATGTTTAATTCATTGTGCAAACATCTTTCTACTGTTACCTATTTTAAATGTTTTTTTTCTTTGAGCAGCTAGCAGAAAAGTTCAGACTAGAAGGGAATATTGAGCTACAGGTACACATGTGGACACTAGCTTAGCAAAATGAAATTTTATTATGACTTGCTTGTAAAAGAGGCAGCCTATATGTCTTATGCTGGTTATACAAATATGCTTCTGCACTTTAACAGGTTGATGTTAGGCCTCCCACGTCAGGTGATGTGTCCTTGGTCGATTTCCTAGTTACAAATGGTAGTGATAAACTTTTTTTGCACTGGGGGGCAGTAAAGTTCGGGAAAGAGTAAGTTTAATTGCAAATTGAACTGTCATCATTTTGAGAGACTTAAGCTTGTGACAACTAATCATCCTTGTACTATTTTCTATATGATTATCTTAGAACGTGGTCTCTTCCTAATGATCGTCCAGATGGAACCAAAGTGTACAAGAACAAAGCACTTAGAACTCCTTTTGTTAAGGTAAGTTGGAAATGGTTTTGCTTCTCTCATACATGGACTAAGTTATGATGAAAAATTGATGATTTTTTGTGTTGAAATTTTACTCTTAGTCTGGCGCTAACTCCATCCTGAGACTGGAGATATGGGACACTGCTATTGAAGCTATAGAGTTTCTCATATACGATGAAGCCCATGATAAATGGTAATGAGTATCTTTGTGATGGAACAGCTTAACATTTTGGTTATAGAGCTGCATGGATTTCATTTCTCTTTCTTCTTCAGGATAAAGAACAATGGTGGTAATTTTTGTGTCAAATTGTCAAGAAAAGAGACACGAGGCCAAGATGTTTCAGTTCCTGAGGAGCTTGTACAGATCCAAGCATATTTGAGGTGGGAGAGGAAGGGAAAACAGAATTACACCCCTGAGAAAGAGAAGGCAAGTAACTTATTCCTTTAGTCCCACACTTTTCTGGGGAAGTCATACTGCAAATTTTTGGTAGCTCCAAAAACATCACTAAACTAGTTAATCATTTTAAATTTTTAAGCTTTTATTTTCAACTGAAAGCTGAGCATTTCGACACTGGAATAAGTTGTAATTATAAATCCCTGTGCAGTATTTATATGGAAGTTAGCTTGTCAACTATAATCCTGTGCATTCCTATCCATGAACACAAACAACCAGCTGATCTTCGTTGTTATTATTTGCATGCTTTCTCAGAATATGTCAACTGTTCGTTTGGTTCATGGATAGGAAGCCATAGGACTATTATTGCTCCCTGTTGCAGATAGAAGACTGTTACTAAGGAGTCAAGGGACTTGGTGTGATCTCCATTTCTCCTATGCTAAATAGGGTGGGTTGGTTTTAGGGAAAATTTTATACAGGACTAGTGGTGGCTCAAGGTTACCATGAAATTGTAGTTTTCATTTAAAAAATGCTAGTCTTAGAGTGAACAATTATGCTTTAAATTTCAATCAAGTACAACCACTAAGCCAACTTTACATGAAATCAAGTGTAAAGACTATGAATGAGTATGACCATTTTTTTTATTTGTTTCCTTTTTTTCAAAGGATAAGAAAGGCAATATTATTATACAGTGGATGCATATAAAATTTACAGAATATATAATCCGTTAAAAGCTAGGAAGTAGGAAGCAGGAACAACAACAACATACCCAGAAAATCCCACTAGTGGGGTTTGGGAAAGGTAGAGTGTGCACAAACATTGTCAGTACCAGATCCTTAGCTTGAGTTGAACAAATCCGAGTAATTACGACAAGGAAATATGATAGTGAAGAAAACATAGCAAGTGCTATGTAAACTGTAACAACAATAAAATAGTGTAATAAGCGAAACATCATAAAAACAAATGGTAGTAGAAAGCAAAAACAAGACACTACAAGAATAAAGCTATTACTACGACCAACACCACTAAGCCTAAATACTTCGTGAAGCAAGAGAACACTCCACTGCTTACTAACAGAAATAAATTCTTTTTGATAACCGGTTACCTGCTGCCTCTCATCAACACAGGTACCGAATATCTATCCATCAAGCCATAATTCAAAATCTAAAGAAAATGAAAAACAAATACTATGAGAAACTGCAGGACAAACAGAGATTCAACACGGAAATAAGCAAGGAGTAAAACTGTCTCCTTATTCCAGGAGATGCACTATTCCTCTTCTAAAGAATGCCATTGCACTCTTATTTGTGCACCAGACAACACTAACCTTTACCTTTTGAAGACAAAGATAATGATGGTTGATATACAATTATTAGGAGAAAAGCTCTGTGCTTAAAAGAAATTTTATGTTAGTTCATTCTCAATTGCATTATTTTCAGTTCTAATCATATTGCTGCTAATCAGATATTTCTTTCCTTATTTGGGATATCGTACCCTAATTCACTGCCATTAGACTGTTCTGTTGTCTACTTTGTTAGAAAAGAAATAGGAACAAGAATAATATCTACAATTCTACTTAGAATAGGAATAGGAAAAACATAGAGAATCCTACTTGAAAAAGGATTGTATTGTAGTATCCTAGTTGGAAAAGGAGTCTAATATAGTATCTATAAATAAGGGCTTAATGTAATAATGTAGAGATATAATTCAATAATATTCTTTTCAAATATTTCTCACATGGTATCAGAGCTTCTACAATCTTGGTAGAAAATCAAAGAACTTCTGTTGCTGGTGAGCGACTATGACCCATATGTGTTGCCCGTCAGGCCAATGATTATGTCAGCAAAATTTAGGTCATCGTGTATCGTTTTGGTGACTTTTCTCATATCTAATTTGCTTTCCACCGTGCATCTTTTCGGTAACTACTTTCTCATATTCTGATTTGTGTAGCAGCGTGCCATCTTTCCAGTGACTACTTTTTCATATTCAAGTTGCGTAGCACCGTGCCATATTTCTGGGTTGTGTCATCATTCTGATCCTATCCATAGAATTTCGCTTTTTCAGTAAGGTCGTGCCATTAATATGATCTTACCCATATAATTTCTATTTTCTAGTAGGGTCGGACCATCGTTTCGACCCTACCCGTATAGTTCTCTTTCTCAGTAGGGTCGTGTCACCATTTTGACCCTACCCATATAATTTTATTTCTCAAGTGGTGACCACTTTCAGCCATCAAATTTAATAATTCGGCACATGAGCACGTTTCGACCAATTTTAAAGTGACTTTCTTAGAGCAATTTCGAGATGATCCATATTGTCATTTTCCATTGACCTTTTAATTAGGTGGACATTAAAAATGCTTCTCTATGATGATCTCGAGGAAGACATCTATATGGAGCAACCACCTAATTTTGTTTCTTAGGGGGAGTCTGGTATCCTTGTATATCAATTGTGTAAATCACTCTATGGTATGAAATAGTCTTTTGAGCTTGGTTTGGAAAGTTCAACATTGTAATTGAAGAATTTATAACTCTGTGTTTTATCGATATTACAACAACATTACCCCAATGCCTCAAAGGCTCCCGCCCATTGCGGGGTAAGGGGGGTCGGATGTACACAGCCTGATCCCTATGTTTAAAACATAGCGCGACTGTTTCCGATGACCCATGATGAGCGTCGAAAGTTGCATTGACTAATTGCTACTTCACAGTTGAAAGAAGCGCAGACAGTTTAAAGAGTCATTTTGCTTTTTTCCAGCATACCCCAAAGCCAAAAAATAGTGAATCTTTGGCTCTATCCAAGATTGATGTATCGATATTATACATCAAATTCAGTATAAGATCAAGCATATTGAGATTGACTGGCATTATGCATCAAATTCAGTATTTCATGAGACGACTAAACACATTGAGATTGATTGTCAATTTTGTGAAATCGAGTGATCAACTTGCAGATATCTTATCACGATCTCCATCATCATTGTATTTATTACATTTGTAACAAGCTAAGTACATATGACTTGTATGCACCAGCTTGAGGGGGAATGTTAGAATAGAAATAGGAACAAGAATAATATGTACGATCCTACTTAGAATAGGAATAGGAATAGCATAGAGAGTCCTACTTGGAAAAGGATTGTATTGTAGTATCCTAGTCGGAAAAGGAGTCTAATATAGTATCTATAATTTTGGATCAATATAATAATGCAGAGACATAATTCAATAATGTTCTTCTCAAATATTTCTCACATTCTTAATTACTGATACTTGTCTGTTTTGTATTTCAGGAGGAATACGAGGCTGCTCGAGCTGAGCTACAGGAGGAAATAGCTCGTGGTGCTTCCATTCAGGACATTCGAGCAAGGCTTACAAAAACTAATGATAAAAGTACAAGCAAAGAAGAGACTCTTCCTGTAACCAAGAGTGATATACCTGATGACCTTGCCCAAATACAAGCTTACATTAGGTGGGAGAAAGCAGGGAAGCCAAACTATCCTCCAGAGAAGCAAATTGTAAATGCTGAACCCTTCTTACAGTTTATGTAGTGTGTGTATATCTCCAGGCGCATAAAGCTGGGTATGCTGTCTTCTATTGATGTGAGACATTGATCAAGTATTGTTTCATTAACAGGAAGAACTTGAAGAAGCAAGAAGAGAATTGCAACTTGAGCTTGAGAAAGACATTACTCTAGATGAGTTGCGGAAAAAGATTACAAAAGGGGAGATAAAAACTAAGGTGGAAAATCGCCTGAAAAGAAGATCTTTTGCCATTGAAAGAATCCAAAGAAAGAAGAGAGACTTTGGGCAGCTTATTAATAAGCATCCTTCCAGTCCTTCAGTACAAGTGCAAAAGGTCTTGGAAGAACCACCAGCTTTATCTAAAATTAATTTTTATGCCAAGGAGAAGGAGGAGCAGGTTGATGATCCAATTCTAAATAAAAAGATCTTTAAGGTCAATGATGGGGAGCTACTGGTGAGTGCTAACTTATTCTTGACTGTAACCACTAACCACGCTAACCACAAAAGCTTGTTTGAATGCATATTCAGAAGTTTCATTGTCTCCATGTTTCAAGGTACTGGTAAGAAAGTCCTCTGGGAAGACAAAAGTACATCTAGCTACAGATCTGAATCAGCCAATTACTCTTCACTGGGCATTATCAAAAAGTCCTGGAGAGTGGATGGTAAGAATCATAAATCGTACACATCTTGCAATTAATAAAAGCATAGAAGCAAGAGATACAACCTTCCTATACCTACCAATATTGTGTAATCAATGACCATTTACATTTTCAGGCACCACCTTCAAGCATATTGCCTCCTGGGTCAATTAAGTTAGACCAGGCTGCTGAAACACCTTTTACAGCCAGTTCTTCTGATGATCTAAATTCTAAGGTGTGTTAAATGAATAGTTCCTCTAGATTATACAACTGATTGTATTAAAGATACAAATGAGGGAAAAAAGAGAAGTAAAAGCTTTCTATCCATTATACTGTGTCATCATTTACATTTTCAGGCACAACCTTCAAATATATTGATGCCCAGGTCCAGTACACTAGACAAGGGTGAAGAAGTCCCTATTTCAGACAGTTCTTCTGATGTTATAACGTCTATGGTATGACATATTTATAGTTCCTTAGATGATGTAAACTGTTTGACTGTGGACAAAACATTGTATAACACTCATGGTTTATTCAATGGAATCAATTTTTCAGGTCCAATCTTTGGATATAGTAATTGAAGATGACAATTTCGTGGGGATGCCATTTGTTCTTTTGTCTGGTGAAAAATGGATTAAAAACCAAGGGTCAGATTTCTATGTTGACTTCAGTGCTGCGTCTAAACCAGCACTCAAGGTTTCTTGGCTTCCTAATCTCTTAAACATTACTTATTATGCATTTCGATTCAGTGTTTTAGTATTCTCTTGGCCTATTATCTGTTTCATTGCTTTTGAAATGGAGTATGCCAATTCTTCTCCCATTAGGCTTCTGGGGATGGCAGTGGAACCGCAAAGTCTTTATTGGATAAAATAGCAGATATGGAAAGTGAGGCTCAGAAGTCATTTATGCACCGGTGAGCAGATCTCCTTTTTTTCTTTAATCTCTGACTTGAGGCTCTTTACTTTTTTTCTGTGTTTCAGTTTCAAGCTCTTAACTTCTTATTGATGGTATTGAGAAGTTCTTGGATTCAAACCAGATGGAGTAGGCTGTAGTAGATTGATGACCAGGGTGAATATAGTCTAGTTATGATGAATCCTATAGCGGAACCTGAAAAAGCAGAATGTTATAGAGCATTCACATAGCCACCCCAACTATATGGGATTGAGACATAGTTGATTGATTGAGAGTTTATCTGAATTCCTGCTTTACCTTTGAAGATAGGTGCTCACTAATTGTTCTAACTTTGGTATTTCCGGTCAATATTTTGCTGACATATTTATCTTATTTGCATAATAGAACCCAGAACTAGCAAAGATAATGAGGAAATCAGTTTGTAATTTGGCAGTCAGCGTTGTGTGGTTTTCTCACATGCATGATTGCTGATTTGGCTGCCAAAAGTTATTCTGAGTTTTAACATGTCATATTTTACTTTCGACAGGTTTAATATTGCAGGTGACTTGGTGGAACATGCCATTAGTGCTGGTGAACTTGGTTTTGCTGGAATTCTTGTGTGGATGAGGTTCATGGTAACCAGGCAGCTGATATGGAACAAAAACTATAATGTAAAACCACGGTATATCTCTTCTTATATCTACAACTATATGTACCTTTTTGATCCTTGAACTTTAGGTTCTTGTCCTCCATTATAATACCAACATATTGAAGTATGAGTCTCAAATTCTCTCATTAATCTTGTTCTTTGTACACAAGTTGCAGATATATTCATGTCACCGTGAGTGCCAAGCATTCTGATCTGACTGTTCCTTATGTCTTTGTTGTTACAGTGAAATAAGTAAAGCTCAGGACAGGCTTACAGACTTGTTGCAGGATGCTTTCACCAGTCACCCCCAGTATCGTGAAATTTTACGGATGATTATGTCAACTGTTGGACGTGGAGGTGAAGGGGATGTAGGACAACGAATTAGGGATGAAATTTTGGTTATCCAGGTTCATATGTACTTTCAGCTTCTCTCTGGCCCTTTCACTGATAGAGGGGAGGGTATACTCTTTTTTCCCTTTAGTGAAGAGCACATTGAAAATAACTCTTTTCCTAATTTCAGAGGAAAAATGACTGCAAGGGTGGCATGATGGAAGAATGGCATCAGAAACTACATAACAACACCAGTCCTGATGATGTTGTGATCTGTCAGGTATTGGGAATGCAGAGGATTTACGGATGAAAGTTCTTTCCGGAAGTAGTTTAACAATGTACTTCTTTTCCAGGCATTGATTGACTATATCAAGAATGACTTTGATATTGGTGTTTATTGGAAAACCCTGAATGAGAACGGAATAACAAAAGAGCGTCTTTTGAGTTATGACCGTGCGATCCATTCTGAACCAAGTTTTAGAAGAGATCAAAAGGATGGCCTTTTGCGGGATTTAGGTCACTATATGAGAACATTGAAGGTTAATAACACTATCCCTTTTATTGACTCTTGACATTCAGTCTTGTTTGTGTCCATTTCTTTGATGCCTGGTTGGGGAGTTGATACATAACTGGATGTTGTTATCCCTATTCTTGTCTGCGTCTCTCTAGTTTGTCCTATTTGCGTCTATATGTGGATCCCATTTCGGATAATTTAAGCTATTAGACACTGGAAATTTGCAGTCTTATCATTTCTGTGCCAGTTCTCAACGTTGTCTAAATTATCTGTCCTTTATAGAATTTATGTAAATATGCGCATCTATGCCTGATTATCTTAAACTTTTTAAGGGGCTTCAGAATGTCATTTGAATTATATGATCTAATGATGTGAGATCAGTATCTGTTTTGATAGGAAAGAAATTCTCTGTCCCAATTCGTATGACACACTTTCCTTTTTAGTTAGTCAAAAAGGATGACACATTTCCTCACTTGGCCAATGCTTAATGACACTATCAACATTTTGCTATGTTGGTCCCACTTAATTGGCAGAAAGCCCATAAAGGTGTACTTTTTTATTTTAAATTTTTTTTGCTTGAGGGTAATTCATATTTCTTGAACATTGTACTCGGTCAAACAACATCACATAAATTGGGACGCAGGGACTAAGTAGTTACCAAATAAATAAAGCTGGCATAGAAACTAACTGTCCCTAAAGACTAAAGAGGTGTGATTCTGTCTTGAGTATACTTGTGTACTGGGGCAATTTTACTTAAATATATGTGCTTCATTATTTGTTCAACTTGAAAGGACTTTGGTCATACCTCCTAAGATCTTTTCTATTGAGCTTGAATACAGCAGTTTAATGGTGTCCATTTACAGGCTGTTCATTCAGGTGCAGATCTTGAGTCTGCTATTGCAAACTGCATGGGCTACAAAACCGAGGTAATGCTGTCTACAGGAAACTTTGTCCTCCTACTTTGCAACTTCATCTTAGATGGTTCGTACTTCTCATCAGGGAGAAGGCTTTATGGTTGGAGTCCAGATAAATCCTGTATCAGGCTTGCCATCTGGCTTTCAGGTAGTACTTCTCAACCTACATCCTATTTGTGTGTTGCTGATTCTAGAATTGATTCATGTCATATCAATCCTTCAAATAGGACCTCCTCCATTTTGTCTTAGAGCATGTGGAAGATAAAAATGTGGAAGCTCTTCTCGAGGTCACTCCAACTTTCTTGTACTTCTGTTTAAAATTTGCTTAATACATGGTACTAAGCACTAACTTTTTTCCTCTCTGTAATTCTTATGTGTAGGGATTGCTAGAGGCTCGTGAGGAGCTTAGGCCTTTGCTTTTCAAACCAAACAACCGTCTAAAGGATCTGTTGTTTTTGGACATAGCCCTTGATTCTACAGTTAGAACAGCAGTAGAAAGGGGATATGAGGAATTGAACAGCGCTAATCCTGAGGTATGCTATGTTGAATGTTTCGCACGGTTTTAAAATCAAGTTTCTTTGTGTAAATGTATTTAATTAATTTCAAAGCTTAACTTTGCTCTCTTGATGACCATGTTATTTTTTTTCACAGAAAATCATGTACTTCATCTCCCTCGTTCTTGAAAATCTCGCACTCTCAGTGGACGATAATGAAGATCTTGTTTATTGCTTGAAGGTAATTATAAATAGTTTACTATGCTGCTGTTGTTCCTTCTCTAGATTCACTGATTTATCTTAAATGTTTAATAATTTTAAGTTTGTACTGCTTTGCTTTGAGCAGAAATAAGAAATTAAATTCATTGAAAAATTTTCATTACATCCTGTACAAAAGTTCAATTACAAACACTGTTGATTGAAGTATCTTTTTGTTTATAAAGGGATGGAATCAAGCTCTTTCAATGTCCAAAGGTGGAGACAACCATTGGGCCTTATTTGCAAAAGCGGTGCTTGATAGAACCCGTCTTGCACTTGCAAGCAAGGCGGAGTGGTACCATCAATTATTGCAACCATCCGCTGAATATCTAGGATCAATACTTGGGGTGGACCAATGGGCTGTATGTTTTCTGTCACTCAAAGAAATACTGGCACATTCAGCACAGAATTATCATAATTTATCTCTGTGATTATTGGATGCAGTTGAATATATTTACTGAAGAAATTATACGTGCTGGATCAGCAGCTTCATTATCCTCTCTTCTGAATAGACTCGATCCAGTGCTTCGGAAAACTGCAAATCTAGGAAGGTTGTTAGACTTTCATACCTCTATATGCTCTCAGATATTGTTAATAGCATGTTAAGAATATGTGCACTCTTATGAACTATTTAGTAGTCTCAATAAAATGTGATGGTTTTGAGTGGTGTACTTGTGTGCATTAATATAAAAGATCAATTTTCATGGTCTAGAAATATAGGTAAGTCTTACTTATAGAGAGCGAGAGAGAGGGGGGTGGGGGGAGGGGAGAGAGAGAGAGAGAGGCATATGTTAAGAATATGAGCACTCTTATGAACTATTTAGTAGTCTCAATAAAATGGAGAGAGAGACATGTTAAGAATATGTGCACTCTTATGAACTATTTAGTAATCTCAATAAAATGTGACAGTTTTGAGTAGTGTACTTGTGTGCATTAATATAAAGGATCAATTTTCTTGGTCTAGAAATATAGGAGAAAGAGAGATTTTATGTTGTAAATCAGTAAGCGAACAGTGCAAGTAAGGAAAAAAGAAAACGTATATTCCTTTTTTTTATTTGCATGTAAGTATCCGCAGAGTGGAGAGTATTCTGACGTGGTTATTTCTCTAATGCAACTCTCTTCCTCTTATAACAGTTGGCAGATTATCAGCCCAGTTGAAGCCGTTGGATATGTAGTTGTTGTGGATATGTTGCTTTCAGTTCAAAACAAAACCTACGAGAAGCCCACGATCTTAATAGCAAAATCTGTTAAAGGAGAGGAGGAAATTCCTGATGGTGCGGTTGCCCTGATAACATCAGACATGCCAGATGTTCTTTCACATGTTTCTGTTCGAGCAAGAAATGGGAAGGTAGTTTCTTCTATCAAAAATCGTTTAGAGTGTTGAAATAAGTTTATGCTGTATGTGTTATTGAAGGAAACTTCTGTTAGGTTTGCTTTGCTACATGTTTTGATCCCAATATATTGGTTGACCTCCAAGCAAAGGAAGGCAGGATTTTGCTCTTAAAGCCTACACCTTCAGACATAATCTATAGGTAAACTCAACTATTTGTGTGTTTTGCTCAAAACCTTATTAACTATATGAAATATCAAACAAATATTTCCTTGATCATGATTCTCGCTAGTAAATCTTTTGCTTGTTTTAATCCTAAAAGTTATGCTTTAACACGGTTTTGTAATATATGTCTTAAAGTTCTAAATTTTGTTTTGGGACAAAACTAATAAATTTCTGAACCAAAAACAAAATTTTCTTGGCTAGGAAATACTTTCTGTTTTAAGCACAAGTGATTTCTGTCTAAAGTGCAAGAAATATATGAGTGGCACTTCAATAGTTATTATTCTTTTCTTTTTATCTGGTTTTGCTCTCTGGGATTTGATAGTGAGGTGAAAGAGACTGAGCTCCAAAGTTCAAGTACCTTGGTAGAAGCTGAAACTTCAGCAACACTAAGATTGGAGAGAAAGCAATTTGGTGGCTGTTACGCAATATCAGCCGATGAATTCACGAGTGAAATGGTGAGGTTTGCAATATTGACTGCGATAGAAACTAAACTGCTTTCTCCTTTTTTTCTGTTGACCTAAGTGATAGAAGCTACTGATCTTAATTCTGGAAATACTTTGGTGACATTTCTCAAATTTGTGTGATAATGAGTTATCTAGGTTGGAGCTAAATCACGTAATATTGCATATCTGAAAGGAAAAGTGCCTTCCTGGGTGGGAATTCCTACGTCAGTGGCTCTTCCATTTGGAGTGTTTGAGAAAGTACTTTCAGATGACATAAATCAGGTTCGTTTCCATTTTACTTATCAAAGCAATATCAGTTTATGTACCATTTATATTTCCACTTGTTTGTTTTATAAATACCCTCTGCGGTTACTTTAATTGCTGCTGTCATGTGTATTGTAATTGAATAGGAATTGAGACATTAAATTAGGAATTTTATTGATACTGAGTTGTTATTACAAGCTACCAACTGGAATGATTTCAAACTACTACAATCATCTCTGAGCTGAATGATTCAACAACAATAGCCGATTCCCTGTGAGAAGAAAATTTGAATAATTGAGAAGAAGAGAGGAACAAGAGAAGAGATAATTGGATTTACCAGATTTTATAAGGGTCATTCACACAAATGCCGCTATTTTGTGGTGATTTCGAATTGTCCCCCAAAATTGTTGGTCTTTAATTTTTACCCTTTAGAGCTTTACGCAATAAAAAAGTGGCCAAAGATGTCCCTGACAGCAAATAAAGAAAAATGAAAAAAAAAAGAGAAAAAGGAAAAATTCACAATGCACAAGCTCAGTGGCACAGGTTATGCCTGAGGGTATTAGTTTAATTGCACAAGTTATGCTTCACATTAGTTTAGTGGTACAAGTTATCCCACAGGGCAAAGTTCTCTAAAAACCTTGCCATGCGAATTAAATACTACAAAACTTAACCCAGTAACTACTTGTACCTGGAAAATTGGATCTTTTAAGGAGGAGGAGGAATTAAATCAGGAACTGCTCAAGGAATCTTTTGATTGAAATACAAAGGTGTTTCCTATATGATCTATCTATATCTATATTACTTTAAAAGCACGAAGGTCAATATTGGTTGGACTTTTTACTCTTTATTAAAGGACTCAAATATAGATAAAATTGCCATTTACTATTTTTCTCAAATAATTGTCATTTGGTTAGTATCTTAATATTTAGGACTTTGAAATTAATTAAAAAATGAATTATTAAATTTTTACTTATTTGTAATACGTAAGGGCTCCCAATATTTAGTACTTTAAAACTTACTAAATATTTGCTTCTTACATAGTTTCTTATATGAACTACATTAGAAATCCTAACATTTATGTCTTTAAAATCAGTATCTTTATGTTATATGATTCTTACTTAAATTATAATAAATAAATAAATAAGTAAAAAATAAAAAATATTAAAGAAAGAGGTTCATGTTTTTTTAAAAAACTTTTTAACCTTCCTATGTCAAATTCCTATCATTAAGATAGATATAGCATTTACTTTAATATCAATTGTTGTTTTTTAAAATAATTTTGTTCTTGTATATAGTTTTATTAATTGATGCGAGAGACACATGCAAAGCACATACGCTAAACTAGTTGAAGAAAGAGAAGGAAAAGAAGAAAGAGAAAATAAAAAAAGGAGAAGATATCTAAGAATCTATGTAAAGATATGAAACTTGGGCTTAACTCAACCCCAAAAGCTTGCTTATGTTATAGTAATTTGGGGAATCGGTGGGAATGTAATCAGTGTTCTAGAAGTTAATTGAGTGAGAATGTAACCAGTGTTCCAGAAGTTGAGATAGTTATAACTAATTGTATAACAGATTTTGTTGGTTAGAATAAGTGGATCAAAGAGGTATACATAAGGAGACAATTGTTCTCTTCTTCTTCTTCATAGATTATCCTTGCGATTCTCGAAAATGAACATTTGGTATCAGAGCCAAGCTTTCCTTGGCAACCATGGTGAAAGGAACACGAGCATTTGGAGAGTCAAAAACTAAAAATTGAAGAATCAATCTGCTGGAGAAAATCAAAGGAATGTTGTTCCATGGGGACAAGAAGAAATCCCCAATTGAAATGGAGGGATAGGGTTAAGAGAGAGAGAGAGAGAGAGAGGAGTCCTAATACTGGTAACACTTCCCCTTTCCATCAGTTGAATCTCAATCGATAGTCAATAATGGAGTATCTGAGATTTTGTGGGGAAGATCTTAGACAGTGGTTGTTTAAGATTGAGCAATTTTTTCTATGGAAAATGTGCCCGCTGAAGAGAAAGCGACAGTAGCAGCCATGAAACTGGAAGGGAAAGCCGTTCAATGGCATTTGTCTTTCATGAGATATAGACATTATTTACAACCAGCCAGTTGGAATGAATTTGGGAGGGCTTTAATTGAGAGATTTTGGACTAATTTTGATGATTCAATGGAAGAAATTAAGAAAATTAAGCAGATGGGTAGTGTAAGGGAGTATCAAACAATTTTTGACTGGAATTTGACAAGAGTAAATCTATCACAAGAAAATGCTATTAGTTGCTTCATTGGGGGATTGAAACTTGAGTTGAATATTGCTGTCAAGATTACTGACCCACTTCTCTATCTCAGGTATATAGAAGTGTAAGAATGCAAGAGGCACACTTAGCTACTATGAGACAACCAGTATTTAATCAACCTCAGATGGGTGCACGAAGGTTCATGGGCCAAAAGAATGATAACAATAAGCCTTTGTTACCTACACCTACTACCAATACTCCTAGTTTTTCTGAAGGGGTAAACAAAATAATTTTGAGTACGGAGGAGATGAATGAAAAAAAGGCAAAAGGATTGTGTTACTTGCACTGAGAAGTACCTGCCTGGCCATAAGTGTAAGAATCTCAAGCAGTTGTATCCATTAGAAGTAGAAGAATTGGAAGAAGAGCAGGATTCTACGGAAGAACGACGTGGAGAATTTCAAGAGATGCAGAATGAACAACTAGAGTTGGGACCACCTGTGGAGCACAGGGAGATCTCTACGCATGCCTTAAATGGTACCTTGGGATTTAGAACCTTGAAGGTGACTGGTTATCATTCAAAAATGGGACTACATATACTAATTGACACCGAAAGTTCTCATAATTTCATAGATCCTGAACTGGTCAAGCAATTGGGGTATGAAGTGAAGCCTATTAAACCTGATATGGTAGTTGCAGCAAATGGTAGTGTGAAAGTGGACAAGATGATTACTGTCACCTGGTTACTACAAGGACAGAGTTTAAGGCTGATGCTCTATTATTACCTTTGGGATCTTGTGCAGTTGTGTTGGGGGGCCAATGGCTATTATTGGGTGATATCAAGTTGAATTTTAGAAACTTAACAATGGAATTTTGGTACAAAGGAATGAAGCATTTACTCAGAGGGTTTGGCAGTCAAGTTTTGACTCCTAGTGCTGGGAAACTGGCCAAACACTCAAGCAATCAATCTCAGCTTTGTATGATTCAAGTGATTCCTCAAGGAAGTGATGTAGCCAAGTGGCATCTATTAGAAGTCGAAGCTGAAAAGTATCATGAAGAAAAACCTACAGTATTAGAGGTATTGTCAGAATTTTTTGTGTTATTTGAAGAACCTGTTGGTTTACCACCTTCTAGAGGTGTATTTGATCATAGAATTGTGTTACATTCTGGGGCTTAACCTGTGAATAAAAAAACTTATAAATATCCTGCAGTTAAAAAGGATGTTATATTGAGGGTCTAATACAACAAATGATGGATCAAGGGATCATTCAACCTAGCTGCAGTCTTTTTGCATCACCAGTGGTATTAGTGGGCAAAAAGGATGGAACCTGGAGACTATGTGTAGACTATAAGGACTTGAAAAGTTCACTATAAAGAATAAGTTTCCTATCCCTATTGTAGAAGATCCATTGGATGAACTGGGAGGTTCCAAAATATTTTCTAAAATAGACTTAAGGTCTGGCTACCATCAGTTGAGAATGACTAAGGAGGATATGCCTAAGACTGCTTTTTTAGGACACACGCCGGGCATTTTGAATACTTAGTCATGCCTTTTGGTTTATCAAATGCCCAGCTACATTATGAACTCTGTATTCCGGAATTTTCTGAGGAACATGTTTTGGTATTTTTTGATGATATACTCATATATAGTAGAACTATGGAGTAACACAGTGAATTTGAGGTCTGTTTTTTGAAGATGGTGGAGCATCAACTATTTTTCAAGAAAAGCAAATGTTTGTTTGGTGTTCACAGAATTGATACCTTGGTCACTTTATAAAGCAGAAGGTGTTTCTACTGACCCTCAGAAGATCAAGGCTGTTAGAGATTGGCCTATCCCAACTACTCTTTAGCAATTAAGGGGATTCTTAGGATTGAATGGGTACTGTAGAAGATTTATACAAAGGTTTGGTGTAATTTGTGAACTTCTTATTGATCTAACTAAAAAAGAAAGATTTGACTGGAATAATACAGCTCATGAGGCATTTCTGAAGTTGAAGGCTGCTTTAACTCAAGCTCCTGTATTAGCTTTACCTGATGCCAACAAAACTTTCATTGTTGAAACTGATGCCAATGGTAATGGGATTGGTGCTGTTCTTATGCAAGAGGGAAATCCTATAGCTTTTATTAGCAAAGCATTATCTCCAAGGCATGTTGCTTTATCAGTGTATGACAGGGAGTTATTGGCCATGGTCCATGCAGTTACTAAGTTGTCTTAGTGCTTGTTGGGGAAGAAGTTTATTGTAAGGACTGATCAAAAGGCTTTGAAGTGCCTTATGGAACAAAAGTTACACACAAACTCGCAATTGTTGTGGTTAGCCAAGTTGATGCCATTTGACTATTCTATTTACAAAAAGGGAGTTGAGAACAAAGTGGCTGACGCACTGTCTAGAGTTACTGGTGCTGAATTGTTGGCTTTGGTAGTGTCTCCCACTGCTATTGACTTACAGACGGATTCTATTACTCATAAACAGTTCACTTGGTCCCAAGGTCAATTGAGAAGGTAGGGCAAGCTCGTTATTGGCGAGGATCAAAACCTTAGAACTGAGATTATGAAACTGTGGCATGCTGGTTCTCAAAGGGGTCATTCAGGTGTTGAAGCTACACTGAAAGGCTTCTCACTTTGTTCAACCGGAAACTAGGGATGGCAATGGGGCGGGCGAGGGGCCGGTGCGGTGCGGGTTGAGCTCAACCTGCAATTTTTTAAAACCGCCCTGCCCCACCCCGCATGGTGACTTTTTTCATTTTCAACCCGCCTTGCCCCGCATAGATCCGCCCCACTTAAATTTTTTAAGTTCTTGTATTTTTAATTGAATTTAATATGAAAAATTAAAATTCATAATTTTTGTAATTTTTCGCTAATTAACTATTTTAGTTGACATTTCAACAATTGCTTCTTAATCGTTAATTAAAAGTTTCTAATTACCATTTTAACAACTAATAATTTACCAGACATGTCTAATTTAAATTTTAGAAAAAAAATAAAATTAAAGTCAATGTTTAATATAAAAAGTTTATATCTTTGATTTTTACTCATTACAAATATTTAATTTTCTTCGAATTCCTATATGATTTTTTAAACCCGCAAGCCTCCGCGCCCCGCATTAATTTTAAAAAATAGCTTCATCAACCCGCCCCGCTCCACCCCCTCCACATAACTTTAAACCCGCCCCACCCCGCATAGCTCTAAACTCGCCCCGCACCGCTCCATTGCCATCCTTACCGAAAACACACGAGGTCGGAAATTAAGCAATTTATTAAGAGGTGTGATGTTTGTCAAAATGTTAAGTCTGATCTTGCTGCATATCCTGGCTTACTACAACCTCTTCCTATTCTTGATGTGGTGGTGGTTGACAGGCTTAGTAAGTATGGGCATTTCCTTCCTCTTAAACCCCCTTATATTGCTCAATAGTGGCTACGGTGTTCTTTGATTCTGTTTATACTGCTTATCATCCTCAATCAGATGGGCAGACGAAAGTGTTGAATAGATGCTTGGAGACATATTTGAGATGCTACTGTTATGAGGATGCCTCAAACTGATTTACTTATCTGTCTATGGCTGAGTATTGGTACAATACTTTGTACCACGCAGCCATTCAGACCACCCCCTATGAGGCCTTGTATGGTAGACCACCCCCTCTCCACTTGCCTTAGCGTCCAGGTGAATCATCTTCAGCTGAGGTTGATTTTACTTTGGTTAGTAGAGAACTAAAGTTGCAACTGCTTAAACATCACCTTTGTCGGGCTCAACTGAGAATGAAACGACTGACTCTCTTAGAAGTGATTGAAATTTTGATGTCGGTGATTAGATTTTTCTCAAAATTGAACAATATAAGGAGGCCAATGTCTCCAGTCGTACCTCCCATAAGTTGGCTGCTAGGTACTATGGGCCATTTTAGATCTTAAAGAGAGTTGGTCCGGTTGCTTATACTCTTGTGTTGCCTAGTTCTGTCAAGATACACCCTACTGTGCATGTGTCTCTTTTAAAGAAGTGCTATGAAGTACCCTCATCTCTTATCCTCCTATTTATTTGGCAAGCTCCCATTGCCCTGAACCCGAATTGGTGTTGCAGAGAAGGATGGTCAAGAGAGGTAACAAGGCTGTTGCTCAAGTACTAGTCAAGTGGTCTGGTTGTCCTGCTGATGTTGCCACTTGAGAGTTTGCTACCATCTTGAAGACAAGGTTTCCATCCTTTGATCCTTGAGGACAAGGATCTTTTATTGGGGGTACTGTGAATGTAACCAGTGTTCCAGAAGTTAGTTGAGTGAGAATGTAACCAGTGTTCCAGAAGTTAGTTGAGACAGTTATAACTGATTGTGTAACAGATTTTGTTAGTTAGAAATAAGTGGATCAAAGAGGTATACGTAAGGGGACAATTGTAATCAACAACTAGAATTCATCATATGAAATATACAAGTCTTCTTCTCCAACTTCTTCTTCTTCATCCTCGAGTTTCCTCCTGGACAATCATTCGATCCTCGAAGTCTTGCGTTTGCTGAAATCAAGTAACAGCCTACGAGGGGAGGATTGCCACCATTGTTGGCCAGACCTAGCTGGAGCATGGATTATACAACATGGGAGCTCAAATAGGGAATGGGGGAGGAGATTTTCCTAGGCTATGATACAATGTAAAGATATGAAACTTGAGCCTAACTCAACCCAAATAATTAGTTCATGATAGAAAGATTACCCAAATCTATATAAGCGAGCCATCAGTCCATACCCCAACCAATGTGGGACTCACTCACTCTAAATAAGGATCTTTTGAGTTGTCATTACCGAAAAAGAAAAGAGAATCATTTTTGGTAATTTGTAAAGCTCTTCCTGGTTCATTGGATCTTTAAGACGGAGGAGGAGGAGGATATTAAAGAAAAGGAAAAAGATCTTAAATAAAGATTGTTTTCTGTTATCATAGTAAAGCAAAGATAAGCATTTTTTATAGTTGTACAAGGGAACTTTTTTATATGATATTTGGACTTTACAGTGTGACATTTGAAATGGGTCTCTTGTCCTCCTCTGCTTCTCTCTTTTGCTTTATGTATTTCTGAGAATGATACCAATTGATGGAACTCTTCTCTAAAATTCACAGGGAGTGGCAAAAGAGTTGCAAATTCTCAAGAAAAAACTATCTGAAGGAGAGTTCAGCGCTCTTGGTGAAATTCGCAGAACGGTTTTAGAGCTTTCAGCACCAGCTCAATTGGTATCTTTTCGTATATTCTCTTTGTTTCCTATACATTGCGCCTTAGTGTAACTTACTGATTTTGTAAGGTGAGAAGCATTTGGATTCTCTAATGAGTGCGTTAGTTCTCTTTTCATCATCCTAGCAAGCTAGGAAAATATTTTCTTTTGATTTAATCCTTTCAGACATGTTTATTAGTCATAAAATGAAATTCATGATCAGGGTAGTAGATACCTTGATAATTTTTTCCCAGGCATCCATAGATACTACATCAGAGAAGATTGACATCTTTGGCCAACACACTTGTCATCATACTTTTATAGGTCAAAGAGCTGAAAGAGAAGATGCAGGGTTCTGGTATGCCATGGCCTGGTGATGAAGGTCCAAAGCGGTGGGAACAAGCATGGATGGCCATCAAAAAGGTAAACCTTCAGTAGCATTCCTTAACATCTGTAAGTCTGTAGCTCAAATCTTGATGTGACAGGTTGCAGGCTATAGACAAATAGTAATATTTTTACGAGTTCATTCTTGGAGTGCTTGGTGTATCTGGCTTTTCAAAGATTTCATATATCTGTTGCTTCTTGAAATACTGGCACCTTAAGAGATTTTACTTGTTACATTTATATCATTTGATATCCTATGTTGTCATTATCCGTCTTATATTTGTTACCTTTATCGTATTTACATACTGTCATTTGCTTTTCACTATTAGTCCTTCTTTTTTTTCTTTTCGTTTCCTCTTTTTTTCCCTATCAAGTATATTCTGCCTATGGAGCTTGATTTTTGAGACGAGGGTTTCCAGAAACAGCCTTTCTATCTCTTTGAGGTAGTGGTAAGTTCTGTGTACATTTTACCCTCCCTGGACCCCACTTGTGGGATTCCATTGGGCATGTTGTTGTTACATTTATATCATTTGATCTCTTCAAGATAGCCTTTTCCATTAAAGGGAATAAATTTTGCCTCCCTCTTGCCGTTACCTCTCTACCACTCGGTGGATATGCATTTTCATTTTTTCTGTTCTCCAGGTGTGGGCTTCAAAATGGAATGAGAGAGCATACTTCAGCACAAGGAAGGTGAAACTGGATCATGACTATTTATGTATGGCTGTCCTTGTTCAAGAAATAATAAATGCTGATTATGCATTTGTCATTCACACAACCAACCCATCTTCTGGAGACTCCTCAGAAATATATGCTGAGGTAACGTCAGATCAACTGTTTTCACCATAGTATTGGATTTTAATTGAACATTGAAAAATGAACTATGCCCCACTTAGCAACTGTCCTCTTCCTCTCCTCTTCCTCTGTCTGCCATTATCTCGACAAGTAACCTGTTTTTTAAGGTAGATCATTTAATTAAAATTAGCTTGTACAAGAGGCGTAAAAAAGAAATCACTAAAGCATGACATCTTGGAATATGTTTGCTTTCATCAAGGGAAAAGGGTGCTCATGTCTTTCCTTGTGTACAGGTGGTCAGGGGTCTTGGGGAAACACTTGTTGGAGCTTATCCAGGACGTGCTTTGAGTTTTATCTGCAAGAAAAAGGATCTCAACTCTCCTCAAGTGAGTATTGATGCCTGTTGGTCTTTTAGAGTCACAGTCTACCTTTTGTAGATCCCTTATTATATCCTCCCTTCCACTTCCACCTGATCTCTTCTGAGTTAATCGCTCTAAAAGAGATAAGTTGTTTAGTGTCCAAGCAGATGTTGTAGGGGCTTCAATTGATGGTAATTTAATGGTAAAGAATGAGTCTTACCTTTGTTCTGAATCTTCTGGTGGATCTAAAAATGATTTCAGGTGTTAGGTCACCCAAGCAAACCGATTGGCCTTTTCATAAAAGAATCTATCATCTTCCGATCTGATTCCAATGGGGAAGATTTGGAAGGTTATGCCGGTGCTGGCCTCTACGACAGGTAACTTCTCTAAGAAGTTTTCAGTTGGTGAACTTTTTAAGACAGCTACTGAGTTACCATTTTCTTAGTTTGGGTAGATGAATAATACAGCTTTTTTGGAAGTTAATTTTTTGAACTGTGTGTGTGTGTGTGTCTATATATTTATGTATATATCACAGAAATAAATAATAAAGATTAAAGCAACCCTATATATCACAACACTACCCTTTTTACACTCCTTATCTGAGCTCTTCATTTTTTCCCCAAGAGGGCGTCTACACTGCATATGCTTCAATGTCATCGCAGTCTTATTTGTAACAAAATACTTTTATTTCAACTTTTATAGCATCATCATAACAGCTTCTTTATTGGTTTACTGCAGTGTACCAATGGATGAGGAGGAAAAAGTTGTAATTGATTACTCTTCCGACCCATTGATAACTGATGGTAACTTCCGCCAGACAATGCTGTCTAACATTGCTCGTGCTGGAAATGCTATTGAGGAGCTATATGGTTCTCCTCAAGACATCGAAGGTGTAGTGAGGGATGGAAAGATTTACGTCGTTCAGACACGACCACAGATGTAATCATATTCCTGTTGAATCAGATCTGTGACCAATTACTGGCCATGAAGTTGCCTGTATGATTATACGTGATACAAAGCCATCACATCATGTTCATATCAACTACTGGGTGAGAACTGAGAAGTAGGAATTGCGATATGAGGAATTATAAGAAAAACTTTGTAAAAACTAATTTGGCTTGGTTTATTATAGGGAGAAATGTAAACATTGTACTATATATTTGCATTATACACTGAATAATATAGCATCAAAGAAATCCTTTGGATGGTTCCAATTGTCCCATTAGCTTGCATTGGTGATTTGCTTGTGCTCTATGCGTTCTTCTGTTTTTCTTTTTCATTTTCTCCAATTAGTAGACTAGGAAGTAGGAAGGGCTGAATTTGACAACAGTTGTCTCATTGATAGGAAGTAGGAAGGGCTGAATTTGACAACAGTTGTCTCATTTATACTTTGATCTTGCTGTTTGAATTGCAGTCTTGCCTAGTGGACTATTCCATCAGATTGCTTTGTGTTCTGCTTTACCCTGCAGGTAGCCCCTGTATGTGTGTGGCACTAGACCAACCACAGTGGAGGCTAGTTGGATTGTGCGTAAAACCAGACTGTTCATAACGAGCTTAACTCATAATTGTAGAAAGTGTATGGAGCTTTCCACCAAGTGTAGTACTTTCCATTGAACAATTCACACGTATTGACTGATTGTCCTTCACTGTGTCTACTTGGCGGTGCAGTGTTCATCTTGAACCTTTCTTAAGGTGTTAGCCTCTCGAAATATAACTCATTCTGCTACTAATTGATATTTAGCATGATCTATTAACACAAGAGGGTGTAAATTGAGTCATCTCTGATTACCGAAGTGATGGATTAAATTACTCAAGGGTCGTTTGGTAGATGGTTACGGCTCAATTTAATACATACATAACTTTAGTTATTTGCATTAACTTTATACATCGTTTGGTTTGTAAATAGGATAAAAGTTATTCATGTACTAATTTTTTACAATGTTTGGTTGATAGGCTTCAAATGACGTATAAAAGTTATTAATGTATTAATCTATGTGGTGTTTGGTGGTGTTTCAGTAATTCTACATTACTAAAACGCACATAACTTCTGAGGAAATTACGTATAATTTTATGCGGGATAGAAAATAGAATAAATTATGCTGGAATTAGTAATACATTGATTAAAATAATTAAATTACATATTTACTTCTATCAATTTACTTTTAAAACCTTTCTCTTTTTTTTTATTTGATTTATATATGCGTCTAATAGAAAAATATTTACATTAGATGCAGATCGAAATTGAACAATGTTAACTGAGAATTCTTATGGAATAGATGGTCTTTTTTAATTATGTATTAAAAAAAATATATTATTTATTTTTTTTCTTTTTTCTTTTTCTAAAGAATTGGAAGTCTTTCCACCTTCAACTAATCGAATCACCGATTACTTTAAATTATATAATATATATATTTACTTATTTATCTTTTAATAACGTATATTAATATACAATAAATCAAATATTCAACAAGCAATAATTTATGTATTGTAATTTCTACATGACTAATACTTGCATAACTAATACATGCATAACTCGAACCTCTTTTATCAATTCATTTTTTTTTATCAAAAAATACTTTTTAACAAAAATATAATTTTGGCATCCAAAGTTAAGAATTGTGAAGTTAACCAAAATTATCTGAAGTTTAATACTTGAAATTAAACTAAAGTTATTTTTTGGTATCTGAAGTGAAACTAAAATTATTTTAAACTAAAATAAACTACCATTTTGGATATAGGATACTGATCCCTTTTTTATCAAGAAGTATTTTTCAACTGAAGTTGAGGATTTAACATTTTTTATTTTAAGAAATAAATAACTTTCGAGGAGAAAATAAACAAATAAAGATATAGGGTATATTTAAAATTGAGAATGAGTTATTTAATTTTGCGTTTTCCCATGTTTCTTTGTTAAAGTTAAAGGTAAATTTATTCTAAAGTATAATGAGGGGTATATTTGGATCGAAAGTACAACAACAACAACAACCCCAATGCCTCAAAGGCTCCTGCCCATTGCGGATATTTAAACTGTTTCTAATAGTGCAAGGATATATTTGACCTATTTTTTGTTATTTAAATTGAAAGTATGGATTTTTTTTGAATTCCACGTAACTAAATCTTGCATAACTAATTTCTAAATAACTAAACCTCACATAACTAATACCTGCATAACTAAACCCTACATAATGCCTTCATAACTAAATCCTACATAGTTAAAACCCACATAACTCTAACCAGTAACTAAATGACCCCTTAGTTTCTTAAGAACAATTTGCAGAATGTGAGGAACAGTAAAATAACAATACATGATTTATATGTGGAAAACACCTGACTCACAAGGTGAAAAACCATGATCTTCACCTTCTTAGGATTTGTTCCAAACTTCGGTGAGCATTAACAAAATTCAGATTACGAGAATGCAACCTAGGAACTAACTCTAATTCCTCTTACAACAATCCACCTAGACTGTTGAATAAAATTCATATTACAAGAAATATAACCTAGGTTGCATAATCTCTGATGTTCAACACTTGGTTTATAATCTTTGACGAGTTGAATCTTATGTGTGCAAAGCCCAGGAGATATGCCAATAATATCTGCAGTTGTCCATCCAATTGCCTTTTTGAATCATTTGAGGACTAAAATAAGAGCCTCTGCCAGCTTTTCACTTAAATCAGCTGTAATTATGACGGGTAATATATTATTATCTCCTAAGTATACATATTTCAGATGTGTTGGTAATTCCTTCAACTCTAGCTCAGGTGGTACTTCTATAGACAACTTAGTGGGTAAGGTTTCCTTATTGCTCAGATCCAACTCCAGCCTGGCCTGTCGCCTTCACCCAAACGACACCCCGAGAGAATACACTGTTTCCTTATAATTAGGAATACTCTCACCATCGAAATTCATCAACACAGCTGCCAAAGGTTCAACTCCTAGCCTCAATTCAACTGGATCTCCACTTCATCATCTTCACTCATTTCAATCATTGAGACAACCTGAAACTCACATCCCTTTCTATCTTGTTAGCCCACTTGAAACACAATTGCTTCCTCACCAAACCTGAAAGTAAGCAGACTCTTTTCCATATCAACCAATGCTCTACCTGTGGCTAAAAAAGGTCTTCCCAAGATGATAGGAACTGCAAAATCGACATCACAGTCAAGTATAACTAAATCTGTGGGGAATATATATTTATCTACCTTGACCAACACATCATAGAGTATCCTCATGGGCTTCTTGACCGTTTTGTCTGCCATCAGCAGCCTTATCTTTATGGGAATAAGGCTGCCCAACCCAATCTTTCTAAATATGGCAAGATGCATTAAATTAATGCTGGCTCCCAAATCACATAGTGCTCTAGTAAATGCGAGTTCCCCAACTGTGCATGGTATGGTAAATGCACCCGGATCTTCACGCTTCTGCACTAAAGATTTTGTGGTGATGGCACTGAAATGTTGAAAATTTTGGGAAAGGTCTTAGCTAACTCTTTGCTTCTTCTTGATCAAATCTTTCATCTATTTAGCATACGCCGACATCCTCTCAAGGGCCTCAACTAAGGGGAGGTCCACTGACAATTTTTTAAGAACGACCAAAAAATATTCAAACTTACATAGAGATTGTTTACCCCAAGATCCAAGCCTTTGGGGAAAAAGGTGGTGGAGGCCTTGGAAAGGTTTTGTATTTCTTTAGTTGCTCTTTCATGCCGTGGGATCTGTCCTCTCCTCTACCCTTTTCTTGTTGCTTCCATTCGTGGCCATTGGTCTAGGGGGTTCTATGGTACTTCTGCCACTCTGAGTCATCACCGCCATGCAATGCCCTTTATTCTTTGGGTTTTGAACTGTATTGCTTAGTAGGGTGCCCTTTTGGCGTTGGTTCAATTGTGAAGAAACTTGCCCGAATTATTGTTTTAGTTGCTTAATCGCCACCGAGTGAGACTCTATTTTTTGGTTAATCGCTTTCATTCCCTTTAAAGCCTCAGTTTGGTGGTCGGCTCGCTTCAACAGCTTTTCGAACATTTCTTCAATCCGAGAGTTGCTTGATCCGGCATCATGATTGTGAGGTGGCACATAAGGACCATTCCTGTAGCCCTCTCTTCTTACCCACTCGGCGTCTGACACTCTCTCTCTCTCATAGTATCCGTCCCTGTTGTCTCTATACATCCCATCACGGTTGAAGTTCCGACCTTGATTCCCAAAACCTTGCCTCCAATAGTCCAAATTGGACCCTTGGGGGTTGTTCTAGAAACCCGCACTTGGTTGCTTAAAAAACATGCATCCTTATCAAAGAATGGATCTTCAAAGATAGAAGCATTCAAAGGTTGGTGGGTGACTGCTTTGACACTTATTTGGTTTTGCTTTAAAACCAAGTCCATACTTGTACGAAGTTGAGCACGTTGTTCCATGATCTCTTTGTTCAGCTTTGCTTGCTCATTGTTGGTGTTAACCGCACAAGAAGGTTTTATCACACCTCGCTCTTGTTGACCCCATGCTCTATTTGTTTTGACTACTTGCTCCATCCTTGCGGCTATTAATGCAAAAGGTTTGTCTAGGAAAATGCCTCCCATAATTGTGTCGGCGCAAGCTTAACTATTCTCGTCAAGCGCCCAATAGAAAATCACAACCAAGTCATCATCAATAATCTTGTGATCAGGGACCATCCTCAAGCATTTAGTAAATCACTCCCATGTTGTGTTAATAGAATCACCCGATAATTGCTCAAAGTTGTTGATTTGGTCCTTTAGCTTCAACTTCTTCGATCTTGGGAAATATCTTTCAAGGAATACTCTCTGAAGCTCAGGCCAACTTGTTATAGTACCCAGAGGAAGCTCGGACAACCATACAACTGCATTGCCAATCAATGACAGTGGAAACACTCTTAAACTAATAACATCAAGAGAAAAGTTTTGTGTCCCCATGACACTCTTGCAAACAAACACCACATTTTGAAGATGACGGTGGGGATCCTCCGAAGGTAGCACTATGTATAGTCCGTGGTTTTGGAGCATTTGGAGCAATCCGCTCGATACCGTGAACTTAGTATCTACCGGTGAAGGAGGCAGTACTAGAGCACCGGTAACGTCTATAGCCATAGGGTTCAATTGATATTGATTCCATCCATAAGCATTTTAATTGAAGTCCCTGAGATGTGGCCTATTACCCCTCTGTTGTGGATTCTCCTCTCTTCCCATATCCTCATTCGTATTCATATCCTCCTCAACCTCGATATCCTCATTCACTTGAGCCATTCTTCTTGGTAGTCGGTGGATCTCCAAATGGAGCGGAGCTAAGGGATTGCCTTGGCTCCTTGTATTGGGCATACAACCTAGTACACCTTGCAAATAAACTCAAACAACACAAACAAGAAACAAAAGTAAAATACACGAAACTCTAGAAATCAATACCAGAACTAACTAATAGTGAAATCAAATCAAAACCTAACCGTATTCCCCGGCAACGGCACCATAATTTTTGACATTTATATTGTTGTGATGTTCACGCTCCAATAAGAAAGTGGTCGTTATCAGCAATTAACCTAACCGAAGGTTAGGGTCGAATTCATTGGGAATACAAGGCTTGACTATAAGACTTCACTACTAATCTTTTAAAGTATGAATATCTAAAATCTCTAAATGGGGGGGGGGGGTTTGTAATTCAAAAACAAAAATAAAATTACTGTACTACTATGCGGAAAAACACTCAATTTCAGGGAAAACTTGGAAATTGTGTTTCCCCGTGATTTGTTGACTCAATTACCCTAGGTAACATAACCATAATTGAAGAGTAGCACGCAAGATAGTAACTTAGGTTCTTCCAGCCCTCTTGTGAAGGTGAAGATCGAATTTCACCATGGTGCTTGGTCGGCAACCATGGCGCTCCAAACTAACCATTACCAATTGTCCTAGTCAACCTCCCCTTGGTCAGGTTCAGTTGATTAGACGAGAAGAAATTGATCGAATCCTGTCATCTACTTCCCTTTTCCTATTCGTCACTACCTTGGTCGGGATCGTGATAGTAGGTAGGGTTCAGTGTTGGCCACCACCAAACAACAATCATAACGAAGGGAAATGGACAATACATGCAAAACCCCAATCACTGAAATGCAATAAACCTAGGCTATCTCAAATCAACTACCCATGGTTCCCACAGCCCCAAGTTTTGGGTGCTTAGCTACTCATGGCTAAGGCAAAACAAACAAAAATGCACATACAAGACATAAATGAGGGTTTTACCGCTAACAATGAAGAAAGTAGGCACCAGAAATGGCAAACCCTCAAGTTTGATTAATCAACAATGAGTACAATGCAAGATTTGCAATCCCTAAAATGGGTTTTCCAAGAGAGAAAAATAAACTACTGTAAAAACTAAGAAATGATTCAAAAGATGATTGTAAAATGTCTCCCGGTCGAACTCTTTTCTAAAATGCTAACTTAAACTATATATAGTATTTAAAAAATAACCCTATAATTTACATAGAAAAAACAGCTGGCAGCTGATAAGCCTCACAGGTATGACTCATAGGATGACTTTCGAGTCATAGTCGGGGTCTTGTATTAGGTTTTTGGCATCTTGGACTAAACAGGTATGACCCATAGGTACAAGTCGTTACTTGAGCTACGACTCGTATGTTCCTTTCGTAGTCTTGGTCTTCAGTTTTTGGTCCAACATTTTGGCTCTCTGATTCCTGCTACGAGTCCACCTATATGAGTCGTACTGAAACTTACAACTCGTAGGATGGCCTCTAGGGGTGACCTCCACTTAGCAAATTTCTGAATTTTTGGTCTCTGATTCTTGGTATGACACACCCTATGACTCGTAGCTTGGAATATGACTCGTAAGTGAGCTAGTATGTCCTAAGCTTCAGCAAAATCAACGACATTTCTTCAAAAATCATGCCAACCTAACTTTTCTGCAAGAAAAACACGAAAACACATAAAAACCATAAAAAGTCGCGTTAAGAACTCACAAAATCCCTTGTTTTAGGCATCAAATGTGCTGTATTTGATAGCATATCACTACCCGTAGACACCCTACTCAAAGCATTCGCCACCACATTTTCCTTACAGGAATGATTATGCACACTCATATCATAGTCCTTAAGATGTTCTAACCATATCCTTTGCCTCAAGTTGAGATCCTTCTGAGTGAAGACATATTTTAGGCTCTTATGATAGATGAACACATCAACATGCACCCCATACAAGTAATGATGCCAAATCTTTAAAGCAAACACAGCGGCAACTAACTCAAGGTTATGGGTATGGTAGTTCTTTTCATGCACCTTGAGTTGTCTAGAAGCATAAATTATGACATTACCATTTTGCATCAACACACCACCCACACCAACCGAGGAAGAATCACAATACAGAACAAATCCCTCAAGTCCATCAGGTAGTGTCAATATAGAAATGGACACAAGCTTATCTTTCAATGTTTGGAAGCTCCTCTCACATTCATCAGTCCACACAAACTTAACCTTCTTTTGAGTCAGTTTCGTCATAGGGGAAGCAATAGAAGATAACCCATTCACGAACCTCCGATAATACCCTGCTAAGCCCAAGAAACTCCTAGTGTCCAACGGGGTCAATGGTCTAGGCCAATTTCTAATCACATCGATCTTCTTTGGATCCATCTGAATACCATCCCCCAAAACCACATGTCCTAGGAAGGCAACCTCCCTCAACAAAAATTCACACTTATCATATTTTACATACAATTTCTTCTCCCTCAATCTTTGCAACACAACCCTCCAATGAGCCCTATTCTCCTCTTCACCACGAGAATAGATCAAGATGTCATCAATGAAGACCACAACAAAGGAATCAAGGTAGGGTTCAAAAACTCTATTCATTAGGTCCATAAAGATGACCAGTGCATTGGTCAACCCAAAGGACATCACCACAAATTCATAGTGCCCATACCTAGTCCGGAAGGCCGTCTTGAAAATATCACACTCCCTCACCTTCACTTGATGATACCCGGATCGAAGATCAATCTCAGTGGAATGGCTAGCCCCTTGCAATTGGTCAAACAAATCATCAATCCTTGGAAGAGGATACCTATTTTTGGTGGTGACCCTATTGAGTTGTCGATAGTCAATAAACATCCTAAGGGACCCATCCGTATTTTTCACAAAATAACACCAGGGCACCCCAAGGTGATTGGCTAGGCTTAATAAATCCCTTCTTCGATATGTCCCTTAATTGTTCCTTCAGTTTTTTCAACTTCGCTGGGGCTATGCGGTAAGGGAGAATATAAATTAGTTGAGTATCGGTAGGAGGTCTATGCCAAAGTCTATTTCCCTTTCGGGAGTAACACTTGCAAGGTATTGTCACAACACAAACCTAGGTTCTAGGTGTGACACGGCGAATGAGAACCCAAAGGCCCCCAAACAAGCCTCTTAAATTATAATTGCACATTATAGGTTTAAATGGTAAATGGCGAATAGTTGATAATGAAATATGGGGAATGGGTCTAAGGGATTCCTTGTAATCATAAGCGCAAGCATAAGTTGAATAGTTTAAAACATACCAAGTGTAGTAATGGTCCAGGCACACCTCCAAACAATGACAGTAAATAGAGCCAAGAATACAAGTCTAGGCCTCTCAATACTAAGTTAAAATGAAAATACATCAAATATCTGAATAACAAAGGCAAAGATTGAAGAAAAGGGTTTTGTTCTCGGTGAATGGGAACTCACCAAAGCTCAAAGTCTTCACCAGCAATCTATCCATGCGGAGGAGGATAAGGTAGATTACCTGTCCCTACATGATTATAGCATGTAAGCAAAATGCGATTAGTACTTTGGGATGTACTAAGTATGCGGTATGTGATGCAACAAGTAAATATAATGACAAAGAATACTTACCCAATATAACAAACTCCAAACTTAAACAATATAATCAATTCCAAAGTAAAGCATAAAGTATTGCCATGAAAATGCATAGAGAAGCACATAAGCAAATAAGTATGGGAATAAGACCATAACCAACAAAACCATATGAGCTATACTATGGAATACTAATGTCATGCTCTACACCGGCCAAAGAGTGAGTCAACTTGCCAGGGTATAACTCCAGAAACGGAAATACTAGATGGATCCACTAATTAGAAAGCCTAAAAAGGCATAATCAAAATATCCTATGGTGGCCCATAGTTATGAGATTATAAGCTTTATATAAGATCCCTTAGGTTGAGTCCCATTCCTAACTCATTCGGTGCTAAGTCAAAATCCCACGGAAACGGACAATGCGTATTAGAAATAATCAAAACTTAATTTAGTTCAGAAAGTCATAACTTGTAAACTGAATCACGTTCAAACTTGTACTTAGAATAGCTCCTTAACAAAGATTCAAAATGAAACTGAATGGGTCTTAAGTCACCCAATATCATTTCATACTTGTATTTAGAATAGCTCCTTAACAAAGATTCAAAATGAAACTGAATGGGTCTTAAGTCACCCAATATCATTTTATACTTGTATTTACTTATTCTTGTACGAAATCATAAGTTCATATTATGCCATGAAAACCAAATATCCAAAGTTCACAGCTCAACTTAAATCACGTTGTGGACTGGTTCAATAACCTCAAAATCATAAGTTTTATATTCAAACAAATTTACAATAATCATAGGAACATTTTAGCATAAATTCATAATAACTCATTTGTGGATCTAAGACTTGAAAATATAGGTTAGCTTAAATAATGCAAATCTGAAATGTTTGAATTAAATTATGCAAAACCTTGATAATTATTTATAAATAATCATAAAATATATGAATAGCCATAAATTAAGCTAATATCAATTACTATGCAATTATACATAAATCAAAGTCTGAAAATTCGTAATTCTAAATTTAATTTTTCGAAGAGGACTTCTTGGTTGAAAGGAAATAAAGAATCAAACCCACGTACCTTGATTGGTTAGCCTTGAAAAGATGGAGAGACTTGGTGGAGATCTTGAAGAATACTTAGCCTAAGTGTTGAGAGAGTTTTGGGAGAGCAATGTAGATTAGGGGATTTTGTTTCTTTGAAGAGTGATGTAGAGACTAAGTAGATGAGGGTTAGTTATACTATTTTTAGGGAGTTATACGGGTCATTTAATCACTAAAAAGTGGTCAAAAATGTGTGGGGAAAAGGGAATGAAATCATGTGGTGCAAACGGGCTTTTTGACTCACTTTTAAAAAGAAGAAAGATGCCAAACACAAGGGAGTGGGCGTGGGACCTAGGTATGGCAGCACTATCCTTTCCCATGGTGCCATGGCATGGCATGGTATGGTCTCAAGTCATGCTAAGGGCATGCCAAAGGTTGCTCATGCAAGCCATGCAATAATGGCAAAAGAATTACTCCCAAACAAGTCAATTACGCAACCTTCACATATCCTTCATTTCGAATAATTCCAAACACAAACCAAACTTCATCTTTAGTCTTAACTTCACATAAAATTGCCCCAAAATATTATACCAAGGATAAACCAACCGTCCTTCCAAAACCACTCAACAATCACATAACTAAACCAAACTAATTGCTAAGATAACTTTCATATCAAATCTTACTTAACTCAATATGAATTTACTTGAACGTTATTTTTCATGCAAGTATAGGCTTAAAAATACATGTTACATTACAGTCATTTGGGAAGACATCAAGAAACTCATTTACAACCAGAACCGACTCTATGGGAATGACTTTAGACTCCACATCCCTAACCCTTACAAGATGGTGAAGATACCCCCTTAGAGATCAACTTATAGGCTTTAATGCAAGAGATGAATCTACCCTTGACCACCGAATCTGGACTTTTCTACTAAAGGACGGTTCGTTTGGAAATTGTAACCTGACCCTACGGGTTCTACAATCAATAGAAGCATAGTATGCATGCAACCAATCCATCCTAAGAAATATATCAAAATCAACCATGTCTAAGTCAACACAATCACAAGATAAGATTTTATGCAAAATGCAAATAGGACAACTTCTACAAATTTTTCTAACAATAATAGATGCACCAATAGGAGTAGACACCTCATATGACTCATGCAACAACTCGGGGTCAACATGGAAGTTTTGGGCAACAAAGCGGGTAACAAAAGAAAGATTAGCACCCGGATTAATCAATGCATACACATCAAAGTCAAATATTTTCAACATACCAGTGACAACATCGAGGACTTTATTAACCCCTTGCCTCCCATGCAAAGCATAAAATTGATTGTACCTTGGGGCACCATCTTTCCAGCTACCTCTCCCCAAAGGAACCACATTAGCACTTTGTGGACGAACCTCTTTGCCTTTGTTGCGATCTCGGGGGAAATCTACCTTTTTGTGACCCACTTCCCTACAACCAAAGCATGCATTAGTATCTCTCAAGTGTGGGCCCCTATGCCTCTTACCACACCTAGAACACACCTTATTAGGAACCACAAGACCAACACCTTGGGTCCTTAGGAAGTCATTGACAAATTCCCTATTAGAAGCATGAGAGGACCCTTGGCCTTGGTGGATCTGGACACCCTTTTGAAGCTTACCCTCGAAATGAGCCCTCTTGGCCTCCAGACCCCTCCTCTTCCTTAATTTCTCCTATTCCATTTTCTCGGTAAAGGTCATCAAATGTGACAAGTCCATGTCACAAATCAACATGGCGGACTGGCACTCTTCACTAACCAAGTCGGACACACCTATCACAAATTTGTTCATTCTAGATCTCGAGTCGGCCTCCAAATGTGGAGCATATTTCTAAAGTTGGTTAAACTTGAGGGCATACTCCCTCACACTCATAGACCCTGTATTAAATTCATGAATTCTACCAACTTTGCTTCCCTAAGTTCATGGGGGAAGAACCGATTAAGGAAGGCCACCTTGAACTCCTCCCAAAGTACCATATAATTAACTCCTTTTTCCTCCTTTCATTGGTTGTACCATATTTATGCTATCCCCTTGAGTTGGTACGCCACTAGCTCTGCCTTATCCTCCGGCCTCACACCCATGATGGAAAAAATTTTGTAGACCTCATCAATGAACTCTTAGGGGTCTTCACTCACCTTTGACCTATAGAATTCCGAGGGATTCATTCTCATGAGGTCTCTTACCCGAGAGGCTAGTGGATGAGCATGAGCGGCTTGGGCCCCTTGATTGACTTGATTAGCCACCACTTCTGCAAGCAAGGTAAGAGCATCCCTTAGCTCCCCATTGGCCTGTTGCTGCTCGGGTGTGCGAGCTTGTCTTCCCCTCGTATTAGGCATGATCTAGCATAGCAAAGGACAATCATTAGGGGGAAAGTTTACTTCAACTCTATAGCATGACTTAGAACATGAAGAAGGGAAACATTTCCTCAAACGTCTCATAGAACACGGTGTGTTGGACATGACTAGGAATCACCAACAAGTTTGATAAAAGTCATACTAGCCACGTGGAGGAGAAGGATGATCAAGCGGTGCTCTAGTTCCCACATGGTGACATCATGTAGGTATAGAGTATGCGTTAGTATGTTTGAATGTACTAAGTATGTAGGATGCAATGCAACAAGAGATAGGCATTGTAGTCGAAATGCATAGAGATTGACAATAGCTGGTACAATAACAATATGACATGTATGATTAGTGCTTAAGTAAAACATGCTTACGTAGGACATAATATATGTGTAAGAAGAGACCATTAACTACTGGTGGATCGTCACACCCTACCACCCTTGGTGATTGAGTTACAAACCCAGTCAATAGGTTGGTGGATTATCGCACCCTACCACCCTTGGTGCCGGAGTACAAACCTCCCGATAGGTTGATTGGCACAAACCCCCAACAAGGTTACCTTACGCACAACCTCCGAATAAGGCGTGGTCACATTGCAACACTATATAGAGAGCACCATGTACATGCATTAATTTCATCATCATTTCATCATATCATCATCATATCATCATCGTGTCATCATCATATAGTCATTCAACTCATAAGACATGCACTGGACCTTCAATTCCTCAAGAAACCATAACCGGACATTTTATCAAACATTTAGAGGATGTGTAGTGCTAGTGTGAAATCATGCAATTCAAGAGTGAAATCATGCTAGACGGTGTAAAACCTTCAAGAGATACTTGGTAACACCCTCAAGCAATTTACATCAAAACCCTTCATCAAATCCTGCAATAGACCATGGTTTCATAACTCAAAACATAGCAAAACAATCATGATTTCATGAGCTTCAACATAGTGTGCAGTGATTTTCATAATAAGATAGACCCAATTGTAAATCAACTTTAAATCATGCAAATTATGGTAAAAGAAAGCTTGAGTATCATAGGTGAAAGGAACCCATGAAAGAAACCCACATACCTTAGCTTTGGAGATGAACTTGATGAGGATTAGAGATGGAGACTTGAAGCTTGATAGGAAATCCTTAGATTCAGAGAGGGTTTTGAGACTGAGTTTAATAGTAAAATATTGGCTAAGTGTTTGAATGAGTATTGGAGAATGTTTAGAATGATATGAGGGTGAAAAATGATTAAGTATAGGCATTTCCACATTTGGGAACACTTAGGCCCAAGAGTTGAAAGTCTTGGACTGAAGTCAAAACTGGGCACAATTTAATAACAGTGCGCGCCCTTGGCACATCGCGCCAAAGGTGCGAAAAACTCTCTGGAAATGAAATTTTGGAAAATCAAAATTGCTAATTTTTTGCTCGTAAATCGGGTTTAGACCTATTTTTCACTCAAAATGACCCCCTGAAAAGTCGGATTATCGATATCGCTCATGAATTTTGAGATATATGGAAATTATGATTTTGGGCACTTTTGAGGAACATTTTCAGGTACTTTCTTTTAGGTCATTACAGTTCCAAGACCGAGGAGGAGCATGTGAGGTATTTGAGGATTGTGCTCCAGAGGCTTAAGGAGGAGAAGCTTTATGCTAAATCTCCAAGTTTGAGTTTTGGTTAATTTTGTGGCATTCTTGGGGCACATGGTGTTCAAGGAGGATATTTGACTTGAACAAATAATGATTGAGGCCTTTTGGTGTTGGACTAGGCCTACCTTAGCTGCAAAGATTCTCAACTAAAATGACCCCAAAAAGTGCCCAAAAATGTGCCTTGAAAATGTCCATAATCATAATTTTCATATATCTGAAAATCTGTGTGTTATCAAAAATCCGACTTCATATTCATGATTAGGGGGAAAAATTGAGTGAGAAATGGGTCTAACCCCGATTATAGAGCAACTGTAACAAAATTTTGTTTTCACAAAAATTGCACTTCCAAAGGCTGTTCGCGTTGGCTCCACGATGCGGACCCGTCGCGGAGCAGTGTATTTTGTTGCCAGTTTTTTCAGTTTCTGCCTAAGGCTTTGGGGGCTTGGGCCTAAGCCTTCCTATACATAAAAACACCTATACTTAGTCATTTTTCAACCCTCATATCATACAAGACATTCCCCAAAACCTTCTCAAACACTTAGACAAATATTTCACTCAAATTCAAGTGTCCCAATCTCATTATGGATCTAAGGATTTCATTCAAGCTTCAAGTTCTCAATTAAATCTTCATCAAGGAAACCTCCAAAGTTAAGGTATGTGGGTTTCAACCATTGGCTCCTTTCACCCATGGTGCCCAATCTTTCTTTTTACATAATTTGCATGTTTCTAAGTTGATTTACTTATGGATCTTACTTATTATGAATTTGACTATGAACTATGTTGGGGTCTCTTAAAAGTGTGACTATTTAAGCATGTATTGAGTTATTAATTTATGATCTATTTTGAGATTTGATGAAGGGTTTCAATGTATATTGCATGAGGGTATTACCAAGTATTGGTGGATTGATTTAATTCAAGTTTTCTTGCTTGATTTCACTCTTGAATTGCATGGTTTTGTACTAGCATTACACACCCGCCAAATGTTTGATAAAATGTCCAGTTAAGGTATCTTGAGTTGTTGAAAGACTAATACATGGTATATGGGTTAAGTGACTTTATGATGATGAAAGGAATGTATATACGAGTTGTTCTCATGGAAAGTATCTATAGTGTTGCAAGTTGACCATACCAAAGATGAGGGCTATGTACCTCATCTACCTTGTCGGGTGGTGGCAATCTCGTACTACCATAGATGAGGGGTATGTATGCCATCCACTTGTCGGGTGGTGGCAATCCCGTACTACCAAAGATGAGGGGTATGTACCTCATCCACCTTCCAAGTGGGTGGCATGCGTTGGATTCCAAGTACTAAGTTGCTTGGTCTATGATGATGGTCTCTTCTTACACATGTAATATTTTCTATACAAGCATATTTTACTTCAAGCATTGTTCATGCATGCCATGTTGCTATTATATTATCTCTTGTTTACAATTATGCATTTCGATTATGTTGCCTATCTCTTGTAGAATTGCATCCTACATAGTTAGTACATTCTAACGTACTAACACTTACTCTATGCCTACATGATGTTACCATGTAGGAAGGGAAGCTCCACTTGATCACCTACCACCATGTGGCTAGTACTATCTCTTTAAGCAAGTTTGGTGAGTCCTCAACTCTGAGGACGATATCTTTTAATCTTATATTATACAAAGACTCTCTTTCTTTTATTGTATGTTTTTACTATGAGGGTGAGCCCGTATAGTTTTCTTGGCCTCCACTTAATTCTAAGTTTAGAGGTATTATTGGACAAGTGATGTAATGATGCTTTGAGCTTGTCCCTCTTGACTCTTGTATGTTTCTAAGCTATGAATG